>OX422208.1:605677730-605957730 GCA_949130495.1 Sambucus nigra
TCTAGTGTTAGACAATTCTTAGCATGGATTATGTCTTAGGTCAGGACACTCGTGTAGTATTTCACTTACGATGAGAGGTTAGGTACTTTTACATGTGAGTGTCGATGATATGGGATGTTTATCATAAATGAGCTGCACGATTATTAATAGTTTGATATAGTAATTTATTTCTTGAAACTTTATGGTGCTAGAATAAAATTTTAAAACCTTTTCCCCTAAATGTATTATGATCGTTACATACATTATTACTAGGGCTGAGCGTTCATACTTATAGCTCATCATCCTTAGAATAATAGGTGTTTTTTTCGTAGTCATTAGTATTTAGGATCTTGGATATTAAGTGTTTACAGTTGGATCTTTTATTTTCAGCTAGTACATTTGTGTAAAGAGATTTTATATTACTGAATTCAGTTTTATTAGAGTTTCATTTTTATTGTAGTTCAATTGTTGTTATTGTCATCCTTGATTGAGTTTCACAGTATGGATGGTTTTTATCTACACTCAATTTTACGTTTATACTGAGAATGATATAAATTATTAAGTCCTCGATGTATTTTTATCCGACCTAATCAATTGGGCTTGGAAAATAGGTGGTTTTATAGTTTGAATTAGAGAATTAAAGTTATAGTGTCTTTAGGATCTGTGTTGCATCCGTTTCATTTTCTGTTGATTGTTGTTTGATGTGTCTAGAGCCCATTATAGGGTTTTGGTCATATGCGAGACTCAAAGATCATTTGAGCATGTAGTATCATGAGCATGACGACCGTTATGATTAATTTTTCAAGGATATAATGATTTGTTAGACAAAGGTGGTCACCACACATGTGAGTATAATTGTGGGAGTTATCATGTTTGTGGTAAGTTCTGTAACTTAGATATTTATGCATGCAGAAGGAATGTATGCATTTCATGATAGGGTGATTTTGATACATTAAATATTTTGAGTTTAAAGATCCCGTTAAAGATTTGGATTCTACCTATGATAATATGGATTGAGATGACAATTTCAGGTAATAGAATGCCTTTATTATATTTTTTGCACTTAGGAGAGAGGGAAATAAACGGTTGCATTTTAGCAACATAAGAGGATTGTGATTATAAGTTATGTGTGATTAATTTCCAACGAGAGAGTGTAATATATACGAGCAAGGTTGATTTTTATTTTTAAACTCCCGTGTGATTAAGGGTGATAATAATATGAAAAATTTGACCTTGAAGTAGGTTCACCGCATGTTGTAGATAATGAGTTGGAATTAATCTAGGAATGAATGATTAATACACTTAGAAATATGGAAACTAGAGATGTGATGATTGATATTTTTATTTTAAAGGGTGATATGACCTGATAAGAGATTATTATGAGGATGAGTTTGCCTACGTTATATGGGTGTGTATATTGTGGACACATTAGTTATGGATAAGTTAAGGAATTAGTAAGTTCCATAAGGATCGATGGAAGAGAATAGTTTTAATAAGAATGGTGATTCTGAGTGTATGACCGATAATAACCTTGTTAAAGATTGTGGGTTAAACGAAAGAGAATAGTGGTAGATGTGAGTTGAGCCCCGAGAGAGAGAGAGAGAGATCCTAAGTTGACTTGTAATTTTTATTGTATGAAGTTTAGTGTATGGCCATGTAGTTGGTAGATGCTCAAATGTGGACTATGGGTATTGTGGATATGGACCAAAGATAGTTTGATTGAGGCTTATAAATTTCATTTGGTTAGAGTTACTACTGGTACTTGGGTGATAGCCATAGATTTCACGGGATTTGGGAAGTAGAATTTTTATTGAGAGTGGGTGAAGAGATGTGTGGATTAAAGTGTATATGCTTCAGTTGACTTGCTAATATCACCATTGATTTTTCATTTTCTACCACTCGTGGGATAGTTGTATTTGGTGTCCCTTAGATTGGGAGTCCACCTATATCAGAATATTATGATTCAATTTGAGCTAGCGTGTGGGAGAGTATGCAACCCTCCATCAAATTCAAATAAATGGTTATTTGTACTTATTTTTATGCAAGTTGAGGTGTGAATTGATGATATATAGTTTATCGGTAGATAAATAGATGTTTGTATTGCGTGGAAATATGGGCTTAGGACATGCCTATTTTGATGTAAGTTATTTGTGGTTACATTGGTCAAATGAAAACATATGGCATGCGGAGATTCTAGACTGGATATTGATGAAGTTATTAAATAGGGACATAATGAAACGTGCTATTCATAATATCTATACGTTGTGTGACGATGTATTTTGTTTGTGCATAGTTGTTTTGTCGAGAACTATCAATTTGTGTGTTGATATGCTATTGACAGAATCCCGTGGAATATGGTTTTAGTGTTCATAGGGTATGGCTTTGGCTGTGAATGATGCCATACCATATGAAAGTGACTATGCATCTTATTATGTGTGATTAGATTATGTGTATTATCCACATATATTGATAGTTGTGGACATTTGATCATCCCATACATTGTGTTACTTATTTATCAGATATTATAGGGCTCTGGTGGATGATGGGTTCTTGGGCGGTGGTAATTCCCTACTGTGAGTTCACATAGTGAATGGGATGATGATAATGATTTTGACTTACGCATGAGTGATCCTATTGAATATGACTATTGAGTTCAGAGTACTTATACGGGTTATATGCTAGTGGTGACATACTTTATAGGATGGCTACGTGGATTGGTAAGCCAATGTTGTATTTCTCTTAGTGTATGAGGACACGCATGATGAAAAGCATTTATAGTATAAAAAACTTAGGTATTTGGAGAATTATATGTCGAGGGAAAAATTTCGTTAAATGAAGTGGTGTATGGTCACATGTGGTATGGGGACAGTGACATTTTCTGGGTGACTGGTTATAGGAATCCCTTATTGGACTAGTGTTAGGATTTAAATGAGTGTTTGAAACACTCTATTGGATTAAAGATCTGGAAAGTATGGTGTATCGGATGTTTGGGGAAATCGTGATAATTTTTGAGTGACTTTTAGATCGATTAACTTAAGGAGTTTGGGTATCACTCTTGGAATGGGTGAGCCTTTTGTGGGAATAATGGCAATTGGGATTTACCTCGTGGTGGATTTTCAGTTTGTGTGGATGTTACATTATTACATGTTTTATCTTAGGCCAACGAATCTTAATAAATGACTAAGCTAGGTGGATGTGTATTGGGAGGTTTCCTAGTATGTTCTATTAACCAAATATATATGAAATAATATGTTTTAAAAAAAATGTATTATCATTTCAAAATGAATAAAAAATTCCTTTATTAATGAATAATAAAATGTTTTACACATGGTTTTAAGAATAAGCCCCAAAAATTCCCACATAGTCTTAAAACCATGTGGCCATGCACTTGATTTCCATTCCTTCTACATGACTGTTAAAATTCATATACCGTAAGCTCTTTGTAAAAGGAGCCACCATATTTTCTTTAGTTCAATTCTTGGTCATGATGATGTCTCCCTTCTACAGATCTCCCGAATTAGGGGGTATTTGAATTTATTATCCTTCTCCCTCTGATGAGTCCTTGGTTCTTTCAAATTAAAAATAGTCTCGTTATTGTCACAATTAAATGTAATAACTCATTTAACTGAAGTAACCACACTCAAGTCAATTAGGAAGTATTATAGATAAAATACCTATTTTGTTGCCTCCAAAGTGGAAACATACTTGGCTTATATGGTTGAATTAACAATGTGTGATTGATTGATACTCCCCCAAATTATGATTCCACCTCATAGAAGAAACACATATCCCGAGATCAATTTCTCAAAATCAATATCCAATGGAAAATATTCATTTGTGTACCAAGTGAATACAAGACTCTAATGAGTAAAACATGACATAATCTTTAGTCCTATTCAGGTACTTGAGAATATGCTTTGTAATAGTAAAGTACCCCTCACTTGGACTAGACTGGAATATGTTGACCATGATAATGACATAACATATATCTATTTTAGTACAAAACATAATATATACGAGTCTCTCCATAGTCGAATCATATGGTACGTTCCTCATCCTCTCTATTTGATCAAGTTTCCTTGGAAACTGATCCTTAGAAAAAAGAATTACATGCCTAGTCAAATCAAATGTTCCATGAGTTTGATGATTTCTTAAGTCCATAAATGGATTTTTTAAGGTTTCACACATTGCTTTCTTATAATTTTGATATGAATACAATGGTTTGGACAATATATATGCACTTGTCAAGACTATAATTCAAGAATGAACTCTTGACATCCATTTGCCAAATATTATAACCAAGATCTGCAAAAATGGATAAGAGAATCTAGACAGACTTAATCAGGGATTCTCGATAAAATGTCTCCTCATAATCACTCACCTATTTCTGAGTGAACCATTTTACAATAGTCGTTCCTTGAAGGTTGTAATCATTTCGTTTACCCATCGCTTCTTTTTACAGATTCATTTGCTTCTGATGGGTTTTATCCCATATGTTGAGTCTACAAGTTCTCACACTTGATTTGAATACATCAAATCCATCTCAGTATTCATAGACTTTATCTAAAGCGGAATCCTTATCTTGCAGTGGCTCATCATAGCTGTCGAGATCCAATTCGTGTTCCTTTGGTACTTCATCAAAATGATCTCTCAAATACACAAACCTATGAGACTGATGCCTGAACCTCCCACTGTGATTTGGCCCGAATTATAGTTCGGTACAAGTTATATTCATATTTTGTACTCCTATTGAGATTAGTCAATGTATTGTCGATATCAAGTTATATTTTATGTCATATGGGTCATCCAGAAGAATTTTATCTCCCTTGTCCTCTTAGCTATTGCAAGACAATGTTGCTCTTGGGCTTGTGGTTTATCATATACTCTTACTCTAAATAGTGGGAATTTATGCTAACACTAAGCCTCCAGTTCTTAGGATTATAAAAGAAACAATTCTTGGTAACGTACAAATAGATGAACTTTTGTCCTTGATTCTAACTTATCATGATTATCCAAATATGACTTGGACTAGGTTTGCACCTAGTCCATAGTTCTGTAAGAGTTGTTGAAATTGATTTAGAAGGAACTAAGTTCGGTAAATACGTGGCCACCTCCAATGCATCCCCTTGCCCCCCCCCCCCCCCGCCAAAAAAATGGATGATTTAAATAATTCATAATGGATATAAATTTATCCAAAAGAGTCATGTTCATTCTTTTCGCTACACAATTTTTCAGCGGAGTGCCCATTATAGGGAGGTGGGTTGTATTGGCCAATGCTGATACGTGTTGCCAAAACACTCACAAGAGGAATTCCCTCCACAATCATATCATAGAGTATGAATTGGTTTATCATTCTTACTATCTACGTAAACCTTGTATGCTTTGAACATATTAAAGTCTTTAAACTTATGTTGCATGTGGTAAACATATCCATATCTAGAATAATCGTCAATGATATTATTTAAGTACTCATAGGCACCTCTTTTCCAAATAGTCGTAGGCTAATATAAATCAAAATGAGACAATTACAACAAATCTTTAGCTCTATACCTATTAGTATTGAATGACCTCTTTCTTATTTTATCCTCTTAGTAGGATTCACAAATTGGAAGTTCCTCTAGTTTTAATGAACTCAATTTCCCATTTGAAGCTAGTCATTCTATCATTTTTCAATTGATATGGCCTAACTGTAAGTTCCAAAGATAAGTTTGGTTAAACTTAGAAGGTTCCTTTCTCTTTAGGTTATTTCCATTTAAGTTATTCCATTCAGTATTAGCAATAGCGGTGATAGAGGCCTTATAATATAAAGACCATTTCCAATGATCTAAAAAATATAAGAGATTTTCCATTTTGACAAAAAACTACGTTATTAAAATAAACTAGGTATCCTTTGATCATAACCATTGAAATTGACATCAAATTTCTTCTAATACTAGAAACATAAAAACAATCTACTAATACTAACTTATTGTCTCCACCGAATTTTGAAACCAAATTTCCTACTTCTACTTGCTACCTTATGATGATTGACCATGAATAGAAACATATCTCCATGACAGAGCTTCCTGGTTACCTAGAACCCATGCAAATAATTTCAAAGATAATTAGTGCCTCTAGAATCTACACACCAGGTACCGATAGATTGCACCACAAAACATGTCTCAATGATGTAGAAAAATTACCATTTTCATTCTTCATTGATAAGAATATGGGGCATTCTTCTTCCAATATCCTTCATATTTGTAGATGTAACAACTGTCTTTCGGCTTTTTTCCTAGTCCTTGGGGTTTACATTTTTTCATGACAACTTTAGGTTTTTCTTAGGACTTTACCTTCTTCTTCTTCTTCTTCTTCTTCTTCTTTTTCTTCTTCTTCTTCTTCTTCTTCTTCTTCTTCTTCTTCTTCTTCTTCTTCTTCTTCTTCTTCTTCTTCTTCTTCTTCTTCTTCTTCTGTATAGGGATAGAAGTAGATGGGCCTTTCTTAACAACCAGAATCACATCCTTATGCCTATTGATATTATCCGTAACTTCAAGTTCCTTAAGAAGTTATGCTAGTGAGTAATAAAATTTATTCATAAAATAATTATGGGAAAACTATTTAAAGTAAACTGATAATGATTGGAGTACGAACTCAACTTGGGTTTACCAATTTAGTTTATATCCAAGCACTTAAAGTTTCCCAAAGATGGACCTCATCTTTAGAACATTCCCACATACATGAGTACCATTAGGCATCTTGGTGTTAACCAACCTTTCCATAGCATCTAACCCTGTATCACAAGATTTTATCCTCAAACATAACCTTGAGGTTCGAAATCATGTTGTAGGTGTGGTGACAATTATATTCAACACAAATAAATGAGAGAAGCGCAATCAGCAAGGAAAATAAAGAAGGTAAAATGCCAATCACACAACACAGTATGTACGTGGTTCAGCAAGAATGACTACATCCACGGTGGTGCAGTCAGTATTATTTATATATACTCCAGTTACCGTTTACAAAGAATATAGTGCGTGTCCTTTGCCCCAGGCTTAGGGTTTATAATATACATGTATGTCCTCGAGGAGTGGAGGTGTTGGACTCCCCCATGTCCACCATCTTCTCCTGGAATATCTCTATATGAGAACCTAGGAGGAGACTAAGTCGTAATTCTATTTAGATAAGGTGAGGGGTCCAGATTTTGGGCCGTTTTTATTGGGATACTCGTCCGGGACCATAATGGTAAATTCGGGTACCCACAATTGCACCTAAAGTTGTTGGGACATAATTTGGGTTCAATAAATTTATATGATTTTCCATAATGGAACTTTTGTGAATCGTGTAACTCTTCCCAAAGTCGAGAACTGATTTAGGCGGCAGTTGCTTCGTGTCCTGTGCGCGATGATTGGGAGCATTTAAAAGCTATTTGGAGAAGCATTCCATAGTCGTCGTTTCAAATTTTTTTGCGTTCACTCATCTTCTGCGAGTTTCAGTTGTTGTGTCTTCTTCTTCGGGCCTTCATTTTCTTTTCTTTCACTCTCTCTTGTCATCTGGGCTTGTGATCTTTCATCTCGTAAGTCCTCTTTGCTCTTTCTTTATGCTTTCTTTGTTGAGTTTTCTCTAAATTTGCTATTTTAGGGTTTAGAAATGTCAAAGATAGGTAATAGATCAGTGTCTGAGTTCAGGAAGTTCTATAATATACCAGAATGGGTAGAGATTGAGCGCGTCTCTTCATCTAAGAATGTTAGAGAGATAGAGGGTGCTCATTGGATTCTTGTCTTGTTGCTTTCTCAAGGGGGCTTACTTTTCCTCCAAATAATTTATTCCTTCATTTCTTTGGTTATTTCAACATTGTCCCTGCGCAGTGTTCGCCCAACGTATGGAAGATAATCAATGGTGTCCATAGAATAAATCAACTTTATGGCACTAAATTAGGGCTCGCCGAAGTTTGTTTTTGTTATTCCTTCTCTCGAACCAACTCTGGTCTTCTTTACCTCAAGGCCAAGAGTCTTGACAGGGTATTGGTAGTAAATTTACTTGATTCCAACAAGGACTACTGGCAAGATGGCTTTCTTGCTAGGAATTGGCAGGTCTCCCCCCAGGTTGAGGGATCGAGGTATGATATATTCACTGTTCCCTTTTATGGGGAAGAGTACATAGGTAGACTTTGATCTGCCCTTTCGATCTTTTTGTTAATGTGTGATTTCTCTTACACCTTCCAGTTTTCTTTTCAGCGAGGACAAAGAACTTGCAGCCTGCCCTCAGTGAGGTTCGAACTTCCGAGCTGATTAAAGCTTGGAATATCAGGGAACCTTTGGCTGATGGTGAACATCCCCAGTCTGCTACATTCTTGCTCGAGTACAAGAACATTGGGTCCAGTTTTATTGCGAGGTCTGTGGATAGCATTGCTAAATTTGATACTTCTGAAGAAGCTGCTGCCTATCCCATTCAGTTGGACGAGGAAGAGAGCAGTGTAGAGTGTGGAGCCCCCAATTTTAAACTCTTTTAAAATTATATTTCCTTTTTATGAAATAGATATGCAGAAGCGTAAAAGGTGATGGTTGAATAAAATGAATTACCAAATTTTAATTTCTTTTTCAAATTAAAATTAAACCAAGTGAAATTAAAGTAAGTCATTAAAACATTTTCACTTAAACATAATTAATCTAAGTCCTAGAATTTGCCTAAGTCATATTTATCATTATTTCCAAATTAGGCCAAACCAGTTTTAACAATAGACTTGAATTAAATAAACATTACCCCAATTTAATTATGACCTAAATTAAATTAAGTGTGACAATTAAAAACAATTTTATCCTGACTTATCCTAAGCATGCGTTCTAAGTCATTAAGCAAGATAAAAATAAATCAATCACACTACGCCGCAATGTACGAGGAAAAACCCACAACGGGAAACAATCTCAAACGGCCCTAGCCTCAAATCCACTAAGTACGGATTTACATTTACAAGACAGATGACTTACTTCCTCAACTCGAACCCTCTCAAGCCTTGACGCGTCTTCTTGTAACCACCTCTTCCTAGCGGATAACCACGGAGCTCCACCGCGATCTTGGACTTCACCAATCGGACAACAGGTACACCGTCAACCACACGTGGTGTCTTTTACCACATGAGAATCCCGCAACAAAACAGACTCTTCGTCTTTAAAGGATGTAGAAGAAAACCCAAACAATCTCTTCAATTCGGTGTAGAGATATACCCAGTGCCAAACTCCAAGCTAGATGTATATATATATATATATATATATGAACTTGGATTAAACAAAACAATGGGAGAAAACTAGAGTGGTAGAAGAATTTTACTTTGAAAATTATCACTCAAAACTTGATCTTTTTCCTTTTATGTTTTTGCTCTCTAAACACTCTCTAGGAGTTAGTATGGTATGAAAAAGATGAGTTGGAAAAATTTGTTCCCGCACATTATAAAATCTGCAAAAGTTAGTGGAGAAACAAGTGGCAAACATGCGTAAAAACTGTTAAAAACTGCCAAAAATTGTTCCTGCCTGGCTTCTCGTTCGAACGACATCTCGTTCGAACGAGTCTTCTAACGAAGTTCCATATTGAACTCGTTAGAAATCTCGTTGGATATCTCGTTCAAACTTAAGGTTTGTTCGAACGACATTTCAAAGGCCTGTACTGGGAACTCGTTGGCAAACTCGTTCGAACGACATCTGGTTCGAACGAAAATCTCGTTCGAACGACATATCGAACGAACTACCAGAAAGTTCATAAACTTAGATTTTAGCCCAAAAACTTTATATACTTTATTTTAAAGTTTGATAAAATCTTTTTGAAATTAAAAAAACAGTTTTAAATAAACCTAACACCCAAATAAACTTGTTCCAAGATCCTATATATACATAAATGCATTCATACCTTAGGAGCATGGAACCACTGTTGATGACGTTGAAACAAGGCACATAAACCACGACTTTTGATGAAGCTTCATACTCTTTGCCGCTACGTCTTCAACTAAACTCATCATAGGCTTGAGTAGGTGCATTTGAACACTATCCTATGACATAAAACGTTTTTGTCCGGAATTGAGCCAAAACTACAAGGAACTCAATTGGAAATTTTTGGCCTTAAAAATCTCCCCCTTTGGCTATTCCGGGACAAAAACCAAACAAAAATCCTAAAGGGCTGTCAAGCTCTACTAAACTAATAAAAGTCCCACCCAAAAATAAAATTACAATGCTTGACTCAAAACAACCCAAAGGATTACAACCCAAAGGATTACAATCTTTGCCGGTGAAAATTGCCACTTATAATATGATTCCTGCACACTTAAGTAAACACATTACACGTATAGGGAATATAATATTTAATGCAAGTAAAATAACTAATCCCCCTAAATTAATTCTCTACCTTTATCAACTTAGAAAGACGTCTCCCCCTAAGATAAATCTCCCCCAAAATAAGATATGGTATAATAGGTTTAGATACCATTTATCCCCCTATCATTCTCCCCCTTTTTGTTCAGGAATAGACAAAGGTTAAAGAATAATACATGTAATTGAGCATAAAGTGATACCAATAAAGCATATGAGCAACAAAAGCACAACTAATCCAACAAATAATAACGGATACCAATAAGATACATAAAGAATTAAGCATGTGATATCAACAAAGAATGCAACAAGATGGATACCAATTATGCATTAGAGCATATATGGACTAGAAGACAAGGCAAAACTAAAAAAAAATATCAAATATATGTATACATAAGATATAACTAATAGACATAAGAACACATATATAGATATAGACACACAAATGACACACACAAAATATAATAGGAGTCTTTCACACTCGTAAGGCAAAAATGTGTCATATGGAAACGAAAGTGTTGGGGTGTGAACTAGTAACAATTAAATTTATACCCAATCACTTAAAACATGTTCACGGAGTTATCAATTGATTGCAAACTTCATCACATTTGAATATAACCTCATGTGACAATATAGATTGAACTCAATGAACAAACATACACAATGCATACAAGCCTAGATTTTTGATGATTCTACAAACCAAATAGAGTCATGACAATAATGACCACTAGGATAAATGGACATTGTGAAAACCGTTGATATACCATCCAATCTCCCTCAGTAAGCATTTATATTAATTTTAAATGTATAAAACAATCAAACATAAGCCTTGGCAGTTATTTTTCCTTTAGAGCCATTTTTCTATTTTAGGCCTTTGAACCACGTATTTCTTTTAGGTCCATTTCAAACGGTGGCTTACTATCACAAAGGATTATTATTCCTTTCGGATCCCTTCCCCGTGCACATTTATGTAACAATTTTTTTTATAGCTCTCAAACTCACGTGCAACGGATTTTGACATGCACTAATCCTCCTAGGTCACAAATATGTAGATGACTAGATTGGTAGGGGAACACCTCACAAATCTCAAATATAACATGTGACATTAAAATATCAAAAGAGCTCGTGCATGTGTGAATAGAGGCATATAAAAATAGAATCCATTTAAACAACACAAAATCCAACTACTCCATAAAAATATGGTAAAGAACATAATAAGGATTGACAATCTAAGCCAAAAGTTCTAGCCACGTGGGAGCGTAAAATATGGGATTCAAACACAATTATATGCCACATAAAGTGTGTCAAACTAAAATACACACAAAGAATATTTTTGATTTTTTCTAATTTTTAACCAAAAATAAAAATATTTACTCAAAAGACAAACGAAAATCATTTGAATTTTTCATTAAGCTTAAATTCCAAGAGATAAAAACCCAAATGATAAACAAAAATCTTTTTGTATTTTTCATTTAACGCAAACAAAAATGAAAGAAATAAATAACAAAAGATAAACAAAAATCATTGTTCTAGCATGTGATTAAGCATGAAGTATAGACTAGAGAATGATTAAACATGCATACACCTAGCAATGATATATAATATGAAGCACAAAAAGATAGAGTATGCAAACAACACTAACACATTCAACCTTTAAATTTAGCAATGGGGGTTTTATGTGAAAGCAAATGAGAGTCAAAAAATCTATTATCTAGCGCGTCTAAAAATGATTTCCGAACCCATATAGATGTATATTTAAAATGATGGGATTTGGAAACAAATGGGATGTTAGACATAGACTTCCTAGGACATCTTTTAAGATCAAAACAAAATGACCTAAGGTGACCTTTCCTACCACAATGCAAGCATGTGAAAACGCGAGAAATGTTACCTAAGGTGTGACCTTATCTAAAGTCGTTGGATAAAGTAGACCCTCTAAAACAAACAATGGTTTTAGATTTAGCAACAAAAGTATTTGAACTAGATGAGCTAGAACCATTATCACAACTACTCGAGTCTTGTAAATCATTTTGAATTTTTAAAATTTTGAACTCAAGTAATAAATTAGACTCCTCAATATTATGGGACTCCTTCTTTAAATTTTCAATTACACCTAGAAGGTTCTCACGCTCCCCCTCAATGTGAGCAAACATGTCCCTAAGAGTCTTTTCTCGATTATCACTATCTTTCTTGGACCTTTCTAAAATATTATAATTGTGATTTATGTTCATGAGCTTTTCATGAAAAATATCTTTTTGAGATTTAATTATCTTAATTTTTCGTTACACTTATTAAGCCCATTAAATTCCTCTCTAATAGAAAAAATTTCATTATCATTAGAAAGGGACAAATTATCATTAAGACGTCCCATCGAGAGATACAAAAAAAATGAGAGAGTAAAAATTGAACCACCTAAAAAATACAAGGAGCACAAAAATTATGGAAGCCGATAAACGGATCTTTGACGCGATAAATTAGCGGTCCAGCTCTGATACCAATTTGTAATGTAGTGGTGCCCCCAATTTTAAACTCATTTAAAATTATATTTCCTTTTTATGAAATAGACACGCGAAAGCGTAAGATGGTTAAAAAAATGAATTGCCAAATTTTAATTTCTTTTTCAAATTAAAATTAAACCAAGTGAAATTAAAGTAAGTCATTAAAACAGTTTCCCTTAAACATAATGAATCCAAGTTCTAGAATTTGCCTAAGTCATATTTATCATTATTTCCAAATTAGGCCAAACCAGTTTTAACAATAGACTTGAATTAAATAAACGTTGTCCAAATTTAATTATGCACCAAATTAAATTAAGTGTGACAATTAAAACCAATTTTATCTTGACTTATCCTAAGCATGCGTTCTAAGTCATTAAGCAAGATAAAAATTAATCAATCACACTACGTCGCGATGTACGAGGAAAAATCCACAATGGGAAACAACCTCGGATGGCCCTAGCCTCAAATCTACTAAGTACGAAATTTCATTTACAAGATAAATGACTTACTTCCTCAACTCGAACCCTCTCAAGCCTCGACGCGTCTTCTTGTAACCACCTCTTCCTAGCGGATAACCACAGAGCTCCACCGCAATCTTGGACTTCACTCAAAACTTGATTTTTTTTCTCTTTATGTTTTTGCTCTCTAAACATTCTCTAGGAGTTAGTATGGTATGAAAAAGATGAGTTGGAAAAAGTTGTTCCCGCACATTATAAGTTCTGCAAAAGTTAGTGGAGAAACAAGTGGGAAACATGGGTAGAAACTGTCAAAAATTGTTCCCGCCTGACATCTCGTTCGAATGACATCTCGTTCGAACGAGTCTTCTAACGAAGTTCAGATTGAACTCGTTAGAAATCTAGTTGGATATCTCGTTTGAACATAAGGTTCGTTCGAACGACATATCGAACGACATTTCAAAGGCCTGTACTGGGAACTCATTGGCAAACTCGTTCGAACGATATCTGGTTCGAACGAAAAACTCGTTCGAATGACATATCAAATAAACTACCAGAAAGTTCATAAACTTCGATTTTAGCCCAGAAACTTTATATACTTTAGTTTAAAGTTTGTTAAAATCTTTCTGATATTAAAACAACGGTTTTAAATAAACCTAACACCCAAATAAACTTGTTCCAAGCTCCTATATATACATAAATGCATTCATATCATGGGAGCATGGAACCACTGTTGATGACGTTGAAACAAGGCACATAAACCATGGATTTTGATGATGCTTTATACTCTTTGCCACTACGTCTTCAACTAAACTCATCATAGGCTTGAGTAGGTGCATTTGAACACTATCCTATGACATAAAACATTTTTGTCCGGAATTGAGCCAAAACTACAATGGACTCAATTGGAAATTTGTGTCCTTACAAGAAATTTCGAGAGTGATATCCGAGGAGGTAATAAAGGTGGTTCTGGCGAGGAGAGCTCCAGCAGTGACAGTTCTTCTAGCTCAGAAGAGGTTTCTGAAGCCCAAGACCCTTCGAGTACATCCAGCACCTCTAGCAAGGAAATGGTTCCCCCAAGAAAAAACTTTATATGTGATGATGATGATGATGTGCTTCTCACTCATAGGTCGAAGAATCAGAAATCAAGCAGTGGGGCTGTTGCCACTAGTTCTCGGTCTGCTGCTCAGGAGCATGAGAAGAAGAGAAAAGAAGAAGAGAAGTTAAGAGAGAGAGAGAGAGAGAGAGGAAGAGGGAAGAGGAGAGAAAGAAAACTGAAGAGAAAAAGAGGGTTGAGGAGAGGAAGAGGGTAGAGAGGGAGAAGGAGAAGGAGGAGGAGAGGAGAAAAATAGAAGCAAGGATGAAGGCTGGGAAAGCCTTAAAGACTGTGTCTGCGTTGCCAGAGGGGGCCTCGGTTGCCATTTCTCCTCAGCTGGCCCCTGCTCTGCTCGAGAGAGCAGTCCTTCCTGTTGATCGCCGAAGGGCGATGGGGACTGACCAGTTAGCCTTGCAAGCGAGTCAAAGGCTAGCCTTGGTAAGTCTGTTTCTCATTTCTAATGCTCATCAAATTTTGTCTATTTCTTTCTTATAATAACTTCTTTTACTTGTAGTTCGTGACTGACTTTGTCGTGCTCTATTGCTCTCGCGATGAGCTGGTGAACAAGAATGGTGAGCTGGAGAAGCAGAACGCTGCTTTAAAAGTGAAGGGTATCGAGCTCGAGGCTATCCTAAAGGCTGCTGATGCTGCTCAAACGTCTTTCGATTTGGCTCTTGTTAAAGCCAATTGAGAGAGGGAAGCAGCGGTCAAAGAACTGAGCGAACTGCGGCAGGCCTACGATTTTGGTCTGCTTGAGCAAGCCAGCAGTAGTGGAGGAGAATAAGGTGCTGATCGAGAAGCTGAAGGAGAAGGAGTCCGAGGCAGCCACAATTAAGGAAGACTCATATAACTCCGGGTGGGCTGCCGCATTTGAAGATGCTGAGGTTCAGATAGGCTACATCAGCCGTCTAAACTTCAAGAAGGGCTGGAAGAAGGCCCTTTTGTCTATCGGGGTGGATGTTGCCTCTCCCTTATTCAATGAGCACGATCTAGGCCCAAAGCCTATCATGGATGAAGCTCCTACTATAACTATCGAAGGTGTTGAGTCTGCTTCCCAGTCAGTTCCTATTGATGACCTTTCTGCTCGGGCGACAAAAGCTATCCCTACTAAGGGAGATGCTCCTACTGCTGCTGATAAGGGGAAGCAACCAACTTCTTCTGAACAACCCGAGGTCGCCAGTTAATCTATCCTTAGGATTGATTTTGTATTTTTGATTGTAATGTTCCTTTATGTTTCTCGATGTACTTTGATCCTTTTATATATTAATGAAATGAGAAGGTTTCTTCCCTCAGTGTAACGATTCATTTTATCCTTTACTGCTCTTTTATGGCCCATAGTTGATTGATGTAGATGACTATATACCAACCACTTCTGAATTGGGAAGAATGCTTGGTCCTGATGTGAGTCCCGAAGTTCATCATACCTTCGTGAGAATTTGCAAATCGCTGCGATTGAGGAATAAGCATTTCATAGAGCAGACTGAGCTCATTGTTAAACTAAAAGATAAGACTCCTCGACGCTACTGAAGAAGTTAGAGCTTCTGTTCAAGAGGAGGTGAATACTCTGAGAGCAAGACTCCTCGACGCTACTGAGATTAACCAAGTTGAGGAAATTATGCAACAGGAAAATGAGTTTTTAAAGAGGAAAGTGTTGCTCCTCAGGGAGCATGCGCCGAGGACTGCGCCTCGTGTAGTAAGGGGTTCCTCCTCATCACGAGCTGGCACAGGACCGAGCGATGTTCCTCCGGTGATACGAGGTTCTATCCCATCGATCGTTCCGTGAGTTAGTACAAATGCAAGAAGCCCAGCTAGGGAAATGGATGAGCTTCATGAAAATGTTCGTTGAGCATATGTTATTGTTGCTGGGCTTCAAAGTGATGTAACATGGCTTAGGCATCTATTTAAGAGAGGACCTCGGTGAGTATGGGCTGACGGTTACGACCAAGGTTGGGTGGATGCTTCGACGAGTCTAACATAGTTTGAAGAGCCCGTATTTATCAAGGGATGGTTAAGTGCCCTAAGGGAGCTATAAGTTCCAAGGAAATCAATACTCTAGTATCATCATGAGATCTCCCCTTCTACTTTAAGGTCTAACCCCTTAAAGAGGGATGATCAGTGGATCCCCATCGATGCCATCCCTCGACAACTATTGGAGTCATATGCGAATGAGGTCGATGAGGAACTAGCTCCTCATCCGGATGACGGTCGAAGAGCACAAGTAGCTGATTATCTTGTTCAGAGGCCTCAACCTTATTAAAATTTTACCAGTTATAACTCTGTACACGTATGTAATGAAGCAATGTAGTATTGATGCTTTGGTCAATCTCGCCGAATATACACGGGTTATCTATTTTTGTTGTGACAAAGTAATATAAAATTTATGTTTTGGGAGAACTCACCGACTAAACAAGTGTTCCATATTTTTTGCATATATTCTTTGCTTAGTAATCTTGGGTCTCCCTTGGCCGAATAGATTGGTAAGTTTTCATTATCGAGTAAGTGTCCCTCCAATCCAGTATGCTTATGAGATACCATTCTTCTTTACTTTACCTTTTAGGTCGTGTCGTCACACTCCCTTAGGCCTAAGTGTGGCAATTGGAAAGGACACACCTGGTGTTGGATGCTCTATCCAATCAGGGTTTTGTTGACCAAACATTGTTTGGCGACCAATTTGACTTGGCCGAATTGCCTAAGGATCTCCTGTAGGGATTCATATATTGTCAGGGGCAATGCTAAGAGGTTGTTCGTGCTTCATAACAAAAACCTGAGGAGGGTGTTTTCCCTACTATTGTGTACTGAGAGTGTGCCTGTCACTTGGAAAGGGTGTTCAAGTTATAAAGTTCATATATTAGTTAACTAACAACTCATAGAATGCAACTGCCAAACAACTTTCATTAATCACAAGGAAATGAGTTGCCATTTTCATAAATCTGGTAAAAAGCGAAAGAAAAAACTAGAAATAGAATTTCTTAATATTTGTCGCATTCCATGCTCGGGGTATCTCTTTGCCCTCCAGCGTTTCTAAGTGATAGGCTCCTTACAGATCATCTTTTGTTATCTTGAATGGTCCTTCCCAGTTTGGCCCCAACTTGCCATCTGATGGTTTTACTGCACTGCCAAGGACTTTCATTAGGACATAGTCACCAACTTGGAATGCCCTTGGATTGACCTTCTTGTTATAGTGTTTTGTGAGATGTTATTGATAGCTCGCTAATTTCACTAAGGCAAGTTCTTTGCGTTCGTCAGCTAGGTCTAGTTCAACGAGCAATGCTGCATCATTCTGGCCCTGGTCGATAAGGGTGGACCTCATAGTTGGTAGGCCTGCTTCTAACAGGATGACCGCTTCCATTCCATATGTTAGTGAAAATGGGGTTTCCCCATTACCCGTTGTGGGGTAGTGCGGTAAGCCCACATAATATGTGGCAGTTCGTTCACCCATGCGCCTTTGGCTCACTCATATCGTTTCTTTAACCCATCCATCACTGTTTTGTTGGAAGCTTCAACTTGACTGTTGCTCTGAGGATATGCCATCGAGCTAAAATAGTGCATGATCCCGTGCTCATTGCAGAAACTCTAGAAAGGGCCACTTTCGAACTGTGTTCCATTGTCAATGATGATGGTTCTGGGGATTCCAAAATGGGTAATTATGTTTTTCCATATGAATCATATCTTCATCTCGGATATTTGCCAGTGGCTCTGCCTCGATCAATTTGGTGAAGTAATCCGTTTTGACCAATAGATACTTGCGGTTGCCAGCGGCGGTAGGAAGTGGTCCTAGGATGTGCATTCCCCATTGGGAGAAGGGCTAGGGGCTAGTGAGTGATCTTAGGTAGTTGGCAGGTTGGTGAACCATAGGGGTGTGTAGTTGACATTTCTTGCACTTGCGAGCATACACTACTGAATCTTTTTGCATATATGGCCACCAGTAGCCTTCCTTGATTGCTCAAAAAGCTAGTGGTCTTCCTCCTATATGGCTTCCACAGATTCCTTCGTGGAGCTCGTGTAGAATCTTCTCGACGTCCCTCAGGTAAACGCATTGTAGGTAAGGGCCAGAGAACGATCTCTTATACAGCTTTCCCTCAAGAGATAAGTGAAAGTGTGAAGATTTGACTCTTATCTGATGAGCAGTCTTCCTATCACTTGGAAGTGCACCATCCCTCAAATAGTCCCTTAAAGGGTCCATCCAACTAGGTCCTAACCCAATTTGGAGCATATGTTCCACGCCTGCCATCTTTTCGCTTTGGTTGATGCTCGGGTGAGCGAGGAAGTCGATGGGGATCATTCTTTTCAAGTCGGAATTGATTATCGAACTCAGGGCTACCAGGGCATCAGCGTGGCTGCTCTGTCCTCTGGGAAATTGCTAGACACTGACTTCCTCGAAGCTGGCCATTAACCTTTTGGCCAAGGCGAGATAGGTCGCCATTCTTTCATCTCTTGCGTTGTAGTCCCCACTTATCTAATTGGAGACTAATTGTGAGTCACCGAACACCTGTAACTGCTTCGCTCCTAAAGTGTGTGCCTTCTGGAGGCCGGCTATCAAAGCTTCATATTCTGCTTTGTTGTTGGAGGCTTCAAATCCGAGCCTAATTCCCTATTCGAGGGTTGTATCTTCTGGGGTAATAAGCACAATGCCCACTCCTTCCTCGTTTGAATTGGAGGCTCCATCAATAAATAATTTCCAAAGTCCCTCTGTTGCATGGTTCCTTCCTTGCTTCATGGGTTGGAGTTGGTCTAGGGGATGCTCGCTTGTGAATTCAGCTATGAAATCAGCAAGGACTTGCCCCTTGATTGCATTACTTGGTTAAAATTGGATGTCAAATCATCCAAGATCGGCTGACCATTTAGTCAGTCTGCCCGACAGATCCGCTTTCCTCATGATTGCTTTAAGGAGGTACGATGTAAGAACAATGATGGTGTGAGTTTCAAAATAGTTCTGCAACTTCCTTGAAGCTACTATAAGTGCAAAGGCGAGCTTCTCTAGTGGTAGGTGCCGCTGCTCAGCCTCTAATAGAGTCTTGCTCGCGTAATAAATGGGGTGCTAAATTCCTGCTTTCTCGTACACTAGAACAGAACTCACGGTGCGGTTGGAAACGGCGAGGTATAAGTACAAGGAATCTCTTTCTTAGGGTATGATGAGCAGGGGTGGTGAGCTAAGGTAGTCCTTGATCTCATTTAATGATCGCGAGCAATATTGATTCCCTTCTACTGTCTTGTTTCCCTTCAAGAGATGGAAGAATGGTTTGCATTTCTCGGAGGACTTCGTGATGAAACGGTTTAAGGCAGCGAGCATATCGGTGAGCTTCTGTACGTCTCGTATTGTGCGAGGGGGCTGTACCCTGTTGATTGCATCGATCTGGTTCGGGTTAGCCTAGATGCCTCTCTTACTAACCAAGTACCTAAGAAATTTTCCTGACTGGACACCGAAAGAACACTTGCTCGCGTTGAGTTTCATTTTCTATTTCCTGAGGATCTCAAAGGTTCTCGATAGGTCTGAAAGGTGGTCTTCTTTATTTCTGCTCTTGCCGAGCATATCGTCGATGTAGACCTCCATGGTGTCTCCTATTTGGTCTTTGAACATCTTAGTGACTATTCGCTGGTCGGTTTCCCCTGCGTTTTTGAGCCCGAAGGGCATGACTTTGTAACAGTATAATCCAACAATGGTGATAAATGTTGTCTTGTCCTGGTCTGGTTCATATAGAGGGATCTGATGATACCCCAAATATGCATCTAAAAAACTCATTCTTTCGTGAGTTGCTGTGGCGTCTACCAATTGGTCAATTTTTGGGAGGGGGAAACTGTCCTTAGGGAAAGCCTTGTTAAGGTCAGTGAAGTCGATGCAAACCCTCCATTTCCCATTATTCGTTGGAACTACTACTGGGTTGGATAACCATTTCGGGAATTGGAACTCCCGTATGGATCCTGCATCCAATAATTTTTCAACTTCTTTTTCTATGGCTTTTGTCTTCTCGGGCGCAGTTTGCCATGCCTTTTGGGTGATAGGTTTCAAAGTGGGTTCGATATGAAACCGATGACAAACCACAATGGGATCAATTCCAGGTAGCTTGTATAGTTCCCATGCGAAAACGTCTATGTTGCTTCTCAATAAAATCGTCAATTCCTTTTTTTCTTGATCTGTGAGAGAAGCTCCAATTAAGAATACCATTTCCTTCGTGTTACCACCAGTTGTAACTTCCGCCAGGTTTTCCACGACTCGCTCAAAGGGGAGGAGCCTGGTTTCCTCCACTCCGGGTCTTCCGTACCTTAACTGCTATTTTTAAGGTATCTGACCTTCTTATTCCTTGACCTGTTCATTATTCTTCTCAGCCTTCTTCTCTGGTCTAGGATGGATGGTATCTATGCAATACCTTCTTGTCATCGCTTGATATCCATGGATCTCCATTACTCCTCGCTCGATCACATACTTGAGTTTCTAATGGTAGGTCGAGGGACTGCCTCTACCGAGGATGGATTGGTATGGTTTGTCGTAGTCAATGTTGACTACGAGAAACTCAATCATCTTGGAGATACTTCCTTCCCTTATCGATAGCACAATCTTTCTCACTGGGATAGTTACTTTTCCATCGAAGCCAACTTGGTGGATAGTGGCCTCCTTCAGGTCGGCGATGCTCAACTTTAATTTCCTGAGCAGATCGAGATACATTACCTCAGATGAACTTCCTTGGTCGACGAGCAACTTGTCGACGTCATAGTTGACAATCCTGAGCGTAATGATCAAGGCGTCATGGTGTGGGGTTCTCACACCCACTAGATCTTCATCTGTGAACACGATATATTTGTTATAGTCGACATCTCGACGTCATCTGCTCGTCGACGTTTTCCTGATTGGGTCTTTGCTGGATCGATCTGGAAAGCTTGCATCACTGCTGTAAGCTTTTTTACCTCCATCCGAGATGAATTCCCCTGAATCTACTTCATATCAGATGCCCCATGAATTAATGCGAATTCATGGCCAGCATTGTCCTCGAGTAAGTTGTTAGGTCTTGCTTCTCCATTGGCAACGACTTTCTCTGCCTTCTTCTCCACAAACTCGTTCAGATGCCCAGACTGGGCCATTTCTTCGAGGTGGGACTTAAGAGCTTTGCAATGCTCAGTCTTATGTTCTTCCTCTTTATGAAAAGCGCATCTCAGCGCATTGTTTGTCTTTGAAGGATCTCCTCCCATCTTTTTGGGCCACTTAATAAATGGCTCGTATTTGATTTTTACGAGAATCTTATAAATTGATTCTCTGAAGATAGTGTTGACTGCCTAAAATGCTTTTGACACATCATTCCTGCCTCCGTTCTTGGAGCCATTCTTTCCCCCATTCTTTCCTCCTTTCTTCTGGTTCTCAGCTTTGTCATTGCCTTTGGCAGCGAGCTTAGTTCGACTAGTCTCCCCTATGCTGAGGCAGGTCACATCCTCCATCTTGGCATATTTCTTGATGCGAGCCATCAGGTCGTCGATGGTCGTGGCCTCTTTCTTCATCAGGGACTAATACAGAAGGGAAGATATGGGTAACCCAATTTTGAAGGAGGCCACTGCTACCTGCTCTGAGCAGTCCTCGATCTTATTGAATAACTCCCAGTACCTCTTCGCGTAGTCTCGGAGGGTCTCTTGAGGTGTCTTTTTCATTGTTAGCAAATCATCCATCCTTTTGGGATGGGAGATACTAATAATGAAGCGAGCTATAAAGAGCTCGGCTAGGGACTCAAAGCTCCTAATAGACCTGTGAGGGAGCCTTTTGAACCATTTTTGTGCCATGTCATGCAGGCTCAAGGGAAAAATCCGTCACATCAGTGCATCTCGATGGTTCCAGAGGGTCATAGCTTGCCTGTACTGCCTAACGTGACCAATGGGATCCATTTTTCCATCACAAATCTTGAATCTTGGAATAGCGAATTTCTTGTGGGCTTTCTCTTCTTCTATTTCCCTTGAGAAAGGGGATTTCATCTGAGTCTTGAGAGCTCGTCTAGCAAGCTCCCTGGTCGATCTTGCACCACGATGTGCTGGGTGTTGGTCCATCTCCCTTCGGACCAAATTTCCTATGTTCTCATTGCTGTGAGTTGGGCTCATGTAACGGTGAGCCGATCGCTGGTGCTCGAGTGATTAGTTTCTTGACTCGTGCCTCTCACTCTTTTGGGATCCACGCCTAGGGCTCCTTCCTTGACTGCAAGATTTGCTCACCTCAGGGCTAGGAGTGCGGTATGGACGTCGCCTAGTGCTGCGATGGATCTCTTTCTCCATCCTTTCTAATTTCCTTTTGAGGTGAGCATTCTCAGCCTTCTGCTTGTGATAGGACTCCCTTTGCTCTTAGAGCCTCACCTCATAGGCATCATTCAGTCTGGAGATTTTCGTGGACCTCGCTCATCCTTGGCTTTCCTCTAAGGCTGTCCTTTCTGGACGAGCCCTCTGATCTGAACGTCCAACTTCAGATCTGATCCTACGAGGAGCAGGTTATTCTTGGATATCTCCTGCCTGAGGAGCATTGATGTTGTGACCAGATATTTCAAACTTGTTTATTGGTGTGGGCTTTCTCCGAGAAAACATTCCCACAGACGACGCCAATTGTGGTGACAATTATATTCAACACAAATAAATGAGAGAAGCACAATCACCAAGGAAAATAAAGAAGGTAAAATGCCAATCACACAACACAGTATATACGTGGTTCAGCAAGAATGCCTAGGTCCACGGTGGTGCAGTCACTATTATTTCTATATACTCCGGGGAGCGTTTACAGAGAATACAGTGCGTGTCCATTTCCCCAGGCTTAGGGTTTATTATATACATGTCTGTCCTCGGGGAGTGGGGGTGTTGGACTCCCCCACGTCCACCATCTTCTCCTGGAATATCTCTATATGAGAACCTGGGAGGAGACTAAGTCGTAATTCTATTTAGTTAAGGTGGGGGGTCCGGATTTTGGGCCGTTTTTATTAGGCTACTCGTTCGGTCCCATCATGGTAAATTCGGGTACCCACGGTAGGTAGTGGACATTTGCTGATGTTTGTGATGTAACACATTATTCATAGAGGTCAATATGTAGCATCGAGCCATCTGATTAGCCTTTTTCCACATCTGGTAGGTTTGGACATCCTTATCAGATTCCCATTCCTCTGACTTGGTAGGGTAGGTCTATGTTAAGAAAAAGTGAAAGTCTTTAGCTGTTAGGACAATGTATAGTTTTCTTTTCCATTCATTATAGTTCTTTCTAGTTAACTTCTTATCCTTTAAGATAAAAGCAAGTGGGTTGAACGACGATCTGATTTTGAAATATGAGAATAGTAAATGTTTGAAAAGAAAATTAATTTCAAAATAAATATGTGGTAATTTAACTTTTATTTTATTTTAATGTGTCATCCCTCACCGCTAATTTTTGAAAGTAAAATTCCCTCAAACATCCTAGTTCGCTTAATAAAAAATGTAAAAATCATACGTGACTTTAGACCCACATGTGGTCCCCTTTGGACCTCGAAAGGTCAGAAGAAAGACGTTTTAAACTAAGAGACAATGGTTTAAAGTGGTCTAAACATTAGATGAGGGTCCTATGTCTATTATCAAAGGCATTACAAAGGTTTATTAGATTCAAAATGAGTTATTACAATCTAAGATACCTTTTGGACTTTGACCAAGATAGTCTGAGGTCTTGTAACCTTTGTAAACAACACAGGGGACCTTAATAAGTAACTCTATGACTTCTCTAAGGGTGCCTAGGTACTGATTTTGGAATGAACAAGGTATACAAGTAGTATGAATAGTGAAAAAGATCCAAGTTACAAATGTGAGTTCACAATCGTGGGTTGTGAGTATAGAATAAAGGGTATGCAATTATTTATACTTAAACCTCTTGAAAGTCTAATTGTTCGAATGTATTAATAGCTTTGAATGATAGAGTTTAGACACTTTTCAACCTTCTATCATCCTACTATTGTAACACCTTACTTATTAAAATAATGGGTGACCAATCCTCTACTAAAACAAAACAGGAATCTCAAATGGTTAATTCTCAGCATCACTGTCGAAAATCCATTAATTGTTAACCACCTATTATTTAATCAAGATGCGTTTCAATTTTAAATTTTAATTAAATTACCATAAATAAAACCATTCTCCATCAAGTATGACATATAAATAATTAAATCCACAATCACATAAGTAAATCTAAATATTGAAATAAAATAAAATCCGTTAACCGAATAGACCATCGGTTTACTATCCAATATAATAATCCATTAAAACTAAATTAAATATAACTGAAATAAAAACTGACATTGGGCTACATGATCGGATAATAACTGACTAAATATTATCTAGAATATCAAAGATAGAAAATGCTATACAATCCTTACAACACTCCATAGCTGTTATAGCTCTGATGACCTGGAAATGATGATCATGCTTGGCATCATTGTTGCTAGAACCCTAAAGGTTTTTGAAAATATTTTGACCCAGGTCAGAGCCCAAAACCTTTTAAAAATATTTTTCAAGTAATTAAAATTCATTAATGAATATGATTTTATTCTTCCATATTTAAACTGGTCTAGGACTCCCATGAGATAACACTCACGCCTCAATCATAGCGCGCACCTAATGAATGAATTTGAACATCCTAGTTATGATACCCAGCATAACTAGTCTCAATATACCCTTATGTTCATACGATACCCTGTGTCCAACGTATTTTATATGATTAGCTATCACATCCCCTTAACAATTATGCTTTTGAGTTATAATTAGTTTATTCATTTTAAATAACATTCACTACATATTAATCCAATATTCACAACTTAGTGTCTTATGCCCGTGTATAAATTTTTTCACTTTATATACCCATTTTCATATAACAAAAGGTATACATACATATATATCACTCATTATATAGGTATAACCGCAATCCCTCAGAGTAATAACTCACTAGATACGGATTGCAAGCATGCTATCAAGCTCCATGGAATACACACCTCTACCTGGGCAACCGAGTCGGAATCTCCCCATCGAAACCAAAATATAAACCTAAATAAGAGGCGGTCATAATCATACATCTGTGGGTCATAACCGCACGTCATTAACCCCACCCGAATCTAAACTCACATGCAGGGTGGTCATGTGACAGACCTATGACCCACGAGACCGATATTACACCCTCTAGGATTCACTAGGAGAGATCTCCCATAATGCGCAACCTCAATTGATAACATATCCGTTAGGATAGGTATGTTTCATATGAATATATCACGAAGACATATATAATCATAGATATAAATATTGTCTCTATACCTGTGTATATATATTCAATATCCCGGCTAACCATGCCTATCACTCGTAGTACTGGCCTATACTTTCATGTTTAAACCCAACCCAAATTATTAAATAATCTATGCTTAATTAATTTATCCATGAAATTAATATATTATACACGTAACCATTCTCAACCATCCTATATCCCATTTTTACCTATTTTTCATCACGAATTCATTATCACATTTCTCGAGTATCATTCACCCCAAATACCGTAAATCTCACCCCGATTATATCCCAATCATCACAAGGTATTTTATCACTGTTATATAAACATTCTCAGAGGTAGTAACTCATTTACGGACATTTTAAATCCACTCGAACCCAAACTAGGCATAACATGGATGTTGAAATGATTAACCCCTACGGATTTTTCAATAAGGTTTTCTACTTTTAATCCACCAGCAATTCCAATCTCATCAAGGATTTCCATTCTTCATATATTCTAAACATGAAACTAACTTATTTTCATATTCAATTCATATAATTATGATCAGCTACATGGGATTCATCATTATATTCAGTAATTGTAAAATTCTCAACACTATATCAATAATTCATAAATTCCCAATCTTTTTAATGTTTCTACATGGGATCCTATTTTCATATTTCAATTCTTATAATTCACATCTTGATTATATCAATTCATGTCCCCAAAACCCATTTTTATATGAGTCCCACCCCAAATCAATTGTCCGAACTATAATATGAATTGAGATTAATCACTTTCCTTTAACACTTGTAGAGCCTGAATTTGTTCTTTGATAACTTTAATCCAATCTAGAATTCTCCCAATTGATCTCCTCTTCAGTCCCTTTGGTTTCCTCTTGAAATTCCTCGAGTTTTTTTTCCCTTTTTTCTCGAACGTCTCTCTAAACTCTTGGTATAACATATTAGACATTCGATATGATAATATGTCTTCCTCCATTCACTAAAAAACTTTTATCTCCACCTAATAAAAAAATTAGGTAAAATAATAACATTAAAATGACCCGAATACTCCTATGTGGGTCCCGTTTAGTATAAAAAGTCCGTGAAACCCAATCACGACCCCCCATGTACTTAATTTGACTATTTTGACCTATTTTGAATCAACTGTGCACTCGAAATCATCATTTTAGTCACCTATCATAAATTACCATCTTATTCCCAACACGAACCCACACGCATATCCCGAATAAGATACTGTATACCCGACGCTTTTGCCCACTTAAGACGTAATATAAAATAATACAATTTCATTTACTTATCACACAAGTAAATGTAACGACACATAAATATTAATCCATTTCTATCTAATTAATATTTATTCACTTCACTTATTTTTCAATTTAATTAAATTATTATGAGACATGTAATTTAATTATTCCCAAAAATATGAGGTGTTACACCTATTTGGAGGAGGACTCTTAAAGAGAACGAGTGGAATGTCAAAGCATGGATGGGGTGTCCCTGAGGTCTATCAGTGTCACCAAGGTGGTGGATTGTGGCGAAAAGTATTTTCAGGTGTTTTCTGGGTGCATTTAATGCTGATGGATTCATTCAATGAAAGTGCAACTAGGCAGTGGAATTAGGTGGAATAGTATTTTTTTCTCATCTACTCCTGTAGACTGCTTTAAGGATCTTTACCAAAGGTACTCTAGGTCTGGAAGGGCTGGTACTTGCTCCAAATTAACACTAAAATCCCACATACTACCACATCCTATGACTGAGGCTTAGTTAACTTCGAGAGGTCATTTTCCTTCAATTAAAGGTTAGATCTAAATGTGAATCATTATGAAACATTGGTGATGTGGTATTGGTCTTTCTTTAAGAGGTACGCTGAAATAACTAACCTTCACAGATGAAGAATGCATGATTGAGGTTTACAATAGTACAATGGCTCAACCTTGGGAGTAAAGCAGGCTTTATAAGGCAAGTAGTGGTATATTTGAAGTCTGAGGCTATCCTTGGGATCTATGTCCTGCCTTGGAGGCTGTTGGGGACTTGGGGGATCTTCTAAGAACCAATAGTTAAATAGGATATCATTAGCAAACATTATTTCTTCTTATATCGGTTAAAAGGGGAAACAATTATCCCTTTTACAGGTTAGGGGTATGGTTATAACTAACAGCTGGGATTCTCGACATCATAGATTATGTTGGGAAGGAGATCACATCTAGCTGAGGATAGGTGTTAGCGACTAAGATCTTTTACGGGATTATGGTGTTTTATTTTGGTGATAGGAGTGGATAGAACCCTAGGACTTTGGAGCTATAAAAGAACCCCTCCGTCTAAGATAGATTCTTCATCGCTATCTCCCTTTTGCTCTACTCTTTCATAGAATTTCCTTAACCAAAGACACGTTTTCTTTAAAAAAATATCTTGTGAAAATATTTCTCCCTCTGAGGTTTTAGACTCCGAGAACTTATTTTCCAATGGAACCCACATATATTTTCCTCCATTGGTGAAAACTAAGCTCTCAAGTCACCTTCCTAGTTAATCAGTTCCACATGGCATGAAGATAATGAATTCTGAGGGGATCACTATACCTCACACATCAATGAGAATCGTATGGTCTAGTTTTGGAAGACTTGTTAAATTTAAGAGAATATCATTCAGATGGATAAATAGCCTAATGAGAAGGCCTAGTTTATGGTGTCCAACCATGTATGCTTCAATGACTACATAAAGGATATTGATGTAGCCCTTTCTTAATTGGTTGCAAACTCATGGGGACCAGTGATGTCCATGGTACTGGACTTCAGGACGTCCAACGGGGTAAAGTGAAATGTTTCTCCTTCTTAGTTTTTTAAACTATACATGGTTCAATAACATGGCAAATCTACTAACAAAGGACTTAAATACCAATCCCCTAGGCCATGGTGGCCGTTAGGAAAGAGAGGAATAATTCTTCCAAGAATTGGATTGAAAGATTCTTCTTTGTTGGGGGATATTGGGCCACCCTAGATCTTACTGAGGTCATTAGCAGCCCCACTCTCTGGTGTATCCCTCCATTAGTAGGTATGTTGAAAATTTTCTTTTGTTTTAATTCTTTGATTGGCCTATTTTTAAATTTTGGAATTTTTGTTTACCTTTTCCAGCAGTTCCTAAGCCCATTAAGTTGAAGTTCAGTAGGATCACTGAGTCCTATAGGTTGGCCTTTAATCCCTTTGAGATTATCATTTAAATCAAAGGCCTTTTGAAATTCAAGGCTAGGGACTGAGTCTAAGATTCTGACCTTATTGGGAGTTCCTGAGGCTCCCTAGATCATCGTGGGGACTAGGGTGTAGCCTTATCCTTATGCTTTAGATCCTTAGAAGAAGAAAGATACACCTGAAGTTCTCATGGAGGTTTATAAACCTCTAAAGGGGAGTATAACAAAACCAAGGGTAAGTCTAACCTTTTGAAGTTTAAGGGGTCCCTACCTCAACCGATGAGACCATTTTTCTTTTAGACTTCTCCCCTTGTTAGTAGATCTGCCCTTTGATTTTTATCGACTTCATTATTGACTCTGACCATTGTTTGATTTAACATATGAATGTGAGGAACATGGGATCCTTTTTGAGGAAATGATCAATGAAAAAAAGATCTCCAAGACCCAAAAGAACATGAAATTTAGTTCTCCAATGGTTATTCCAATTCTTGGGGTTAAGAAAATAGTGGAAGTCCCTCAACCTTTATTAAAGGCTCAAATTTGGAGCTTGATAAAATCATAGCCTTGGTGCAAGTAGAATTTTGGATAAGTAGGACTCCTGGGGTAAAAAGGTAGGGCCTTTTATTCTAAGGGACTCATAGCCCTTGGTCTTAAAGAAAAAGTTGTAGAAAAGGTGGTGCCCCTTCAGGGGAAGGGAAGTTTACAAGGGGCGACTGACGTACCTAGTTTCCTAGAGAGGAAGGGATAATTGAGTCCTCCCTCAGTTGAGGTAATATACTTTTATACAACAATAGTGTATGCCCTTTATGCACTAGCAAAGGAAAATAATTATGACATGGTGGCCACTCTAAGGGGTATAGGTACTCCATCTAATGTTGAGGAGCTAGTCCACTTGATGGGCTAGGTACTTGCGCATTATCCTGAATTCTTCCTTATCCATTTTACATTATATTCCTTCTCCTCATATCTTTTTTCTCTTCTAGTATCATCAACCGGAATAACCAATTTTGATCGATGCTCTTAATGGCAATGGGGAATGGATGAAATATACTGAGATGGGAGGTAATTAAGACCTCACTCTTCAGAACTTGGATCAAAGATTATTGGTCAAAAATTGTAGATGGAGGCTTTTAAGAGGGATAAAGATACCTTGAAGGATTAATCGTCACTTCGTTTTAAGAAAGACTCATGAATTTTTTGAAGATGATCTATTTTTCCACAATTCAAACTCTTAGGTTTTGGCCCTCCGAAGTCAATGCGACTAGGTTTTGTTATCTTTTTGGGACTTCATATGCACCAGGAAAATAATTAGGTAGAAAAATATTCTAATTTTTCACTATGTAGGATTATTCGTCACTCCGCTCGAAGATAAACTCGTGAATTTTTTGAAGATGACCTATTTCTCGACATTTCAAACTTTTTGTTTTTGGCCATCCGTAGTCCATGCGACTAGGTGTTTTTTGACCATTTTGGGACTTCATATGACGAGGAAAATAATTAAGTACAAATATTTTCTAATTTTTCACTACGCACGATTATTATTCACTCCGTTTGAAGAACAAATCGTGAATTTTTTGAAGATGACCTATTTCTCGACAATTCAAACTTTTAGGTTTTTGCCATTCGTAGTACATGTGACAAGGAGTTTTTTGCCCATATTGGGACTTCATATGCATCAAGAAAATAACCATGTACAAAAATGTTCTAATTTTCACTACCAATGATTATTCTTCACTCAGTTCGAAGAAAAACTCGTGAATTTTTTAAAGATGACCTATTTCTCGACAGTTCAAACTATTGGGTTTTGTCCCTTCGTAGTCCATGCGACTAGGTGTTTTTGACCGTTTTAGGACTTTATATGCGCCAGGAAAATAATTAGGTATGAAAATGTTCTAATTTTTCACTACGCGCGATTATTCGTCACTCTGTTCGAAGAAAAACTCATGAATTTTTTGAAGAAGGCCTATTTCTCAAACTTTCAAACTTTTAGGTTTTTGCAATCCATAGTTAATGTGACAATGATTTTTTTTCCCGCAATGGGACTTTATATGCATCACAAACGTGCATTCTTGACGATCCTTCCTTCCGGTAACTGATCCAACTTGGTATGGAAGGTCGATGAGGGATAAGTACCATGAGAAGTCAATGAAAACCACTAAAAAGTCAAGCCACTAATTCTCTTTGATCAATCTGGGATGAATTTTGATTGATTAGGTTCTTCTTTCAGATAGATTAGAAAGATCTGTATGTGACATATATTTTTTCCACTCCAATTTTTTGAGAAAAACAACCATAACTCTTCTAAATATTCATAAAACTCCATGAAACTTTTCCCAAAACTTAAACACATATAAATGCATGATTCTAAGTGTAATAAAAAATTATATCCCCTTGCAATCGCATCCAAATACATTAATATTGAAATAATTACAAAACCAAATTATTTAAAAGCAAAAAATAAATACGGATAAACCACTGTCGATGCATTCACACGAACCCATGACAAATAATTAAATTATCTTCCAAATAAATACTCAAACATCCTAAATTACAATTACAATAGTCTATATCCTTTATTTATTTAATCAAAAACAATTCCACTATAAAGACTACACTCCAACTTAATTATCTCAAAAACCACTTGCATATGAGATGTTTTATTTGCAAAGTCGATAAACGGTACATAATATGATTCCCCGAGTTAATCTTTCGATACACGTTTGGCCAAATAAATTGGATTCTAATTTACTTTAACCAACATCTAACCAATTACTTGATTCTAAAATGTAACTTATTTTTGTAGTCCACCGGATTATAAATAATCCACTGATCAGGTTTATAGGTGGAAAAAATCTTATAAGTCTATCAAGGGGTATCGCAATATAAGGCATCCCCGAACACAGTTTCCTTCGTGTTAACATCTCAGACTTACTTACATAATTGTCACGCATAGTTAGGGGATCATTTGATTCAATGTGGGATTGAATCTCACCCAGAGAATTCAAAGCAACAATCACATAAGCATTCAAATCCATAAAACTCTCTTGATTAAGACTCTATGCACAATTTTCAAATTGTGTGACATTACCTATATCTAATCAAGGTAGCCTTTATACTCAAAGGTCATGGGTGTTCATGTTTAATACATTCCTGGAGAATATTAATCAAAATCCTTTGCTGAATTATCACATATGTTTTGAAGCCATCATACAAGTTCTCATAGTCGGAGATAAACCACTAGAATTTCATCACAATCGTTCAGATAGGATGTCAACACCATGGATTCGTTGTAAACTTTTGAATAGTTTTATAACCAATATTCTAATAGCCTTATGATAAAACTGAAGTCGACTCACTAGAATTCCTACTAACCTCTATTGATCGAAATTTATATGAAACAATATATTTAAACATATATAAATCATTGTCATAAAGTTGATTCTCATTTCAAAATGAATAAAAAAATCCTTTATTAATAAAAAATAAAATGTTTTACACAATGTTTTAAGAATAAACCTCAATAAACACCAATAGCATAGGTGGGACAATCTCCAAAAGAGTCGAGTCGCAAGTAATAGGGTTTTGGGACATGCCTTTACTTTATAATTATACCTTATATATGATTAATAATTATATAAATATAGGATGTAAGTATGTGATGCTTTTGGGGTGTGTACACATTGTATTGGGTCTATGGGCACCCAGTCATGGCATACTATGGTAAGTGTACACACGCCTTATTTATTTATCTCGTACTGATACGGGTACAGGCTAGTTGCATAAAAGCCTACGCTATTTGTGCATTTTATGTTGCGACATTATTCTTTAGTGGATTCTAAGGATATAATTCCTGTATTAGTGGGAAATACTGTAATACCTCGTATTTTTCAGGATTTTATTAATTGAGTAAGAAATCGATAAATGGTAAAAATTATTACATGTGTGATTTGGTAATTAGAAAATGCATAATTTAGATGTTAATAAAAAATTTCATGTGAAGTGAATTTTTGTGTCACGTTGTGATAAATAATTATTTAGTAACACTAACTGTATGAGACTGGACTATCTGTTACGCGTCAAATATTACTCTATGTATATTTTATTTACGCCATGAGGTATTACCATGTGTGGTGAAGTTTTACCATTTGCATTGGACTCTATAGTGTTAAAAAGAACCGAATATGTGTTTTTAGTGCTTTGAAATGGTCCTATAGGGTATGTGTAACTTTGGGATATGTTTTATAATACCTTGGGTAGTGTTTTGGGCTCATTTAGAGGTCTAAAATTAGGCTTTTTGGTGACCTTCGTGTGTAGACTTATGTTAAGGGTATTAACCCTCCTTAGTTGAACACTTTACAAACAAAACAAACCCTATATATCCTAGAAATTTGGGATAACATAGAAAATCTTTAGAGAGGAAGTACAATGGATCAAAAGGACGAAACCCTCGTTTGTATCGTTTAGGCAATAAATATGCTTCTTAATCATTATCTAATCTGTAACTTATTTATGGTTTCATTGTCATGGATTTGACTTGGGATTTAAAAGCATGTTTAGGGATTTAATATTGTTTAATAGAGTTATTTAGTTAAACCATTACCAGGATTGTAATCTGAACATAAATTAGGGATTTGATTAGGAATAATAAATTTATTTCTGTGGAGATATGACTTCGGGATATAACTCATGTTTAGGATTTTATTTTGTTTATAAGTTCACTTCATATTATAATTTGTTGATGGGATCTGAAATCGTTTATGTTTCTGACCTCATATTATATAAAATATGAACCATGTTTATTTTGGGAGTTTGTAAAAATGAACCTTTATTTATGTTTGAAAGACATTAATAGTTGAAGAGACTATTTAGGTTCACAAATTCGTACTCGATTGTGATTTTATTGATACTGTGAGTGTTGGGTGAAATCTTCGTGGGTCAGCAATGGAGGTTGGGACTGTTTATAAGGTTTTGGATGATTTTTGGAGAACAAGTGCTAGGGGGTCCTGAACAGAATTGATTCGACCCTCATTCGAATCATTCCATCCCCTAGTGGATGTTATATGTATATTATTAGATAGTATATATGTATAGTTTGAATCGATTCGACCCTGGCCTGAATGGTGATTTAGTGGTAAGGTTCGGGTTTGGATGTTTTCGATAGGACCCATGGGATGTTATATCTATATTATGAGAGATAACATAATATATTTGTGTCTGTGTGTGCGCGCATATATATATATATATATATATATATATATATAGAGAGAGAGAGAGAGAGAGAGAGAGAGAGAGGATCTCATGAGGACCTCTGTTTGCATACCGTTGGCGCGGACCAATTTTGATAAAATAGTAAAAATATTTTTGATCTAATTTTTTTTATATAGTTTTTAAACATTTTAGTGGGGCCATATAAAAAAAATCAGTTCAAAATGAATTTTTTACTATTTTAAAAAAATCGGTCAAACTCTGTCAGTTAAAAACAACTTAAAAATTGACAAAGTTTGACTGATTTTTTTTAAAATAGCAAAAAAAATCGTTTTGAGTTGATTTTTTTTTTATTGTCCTATTGAAATGTTTAAAAATCATAAAAAAAATTAGCCCAAAAATATTATTTTTACTATTTTAAAAAATGGTCCTCATTCGGGGTCCTCAAATTGGGACCTCACTTGATCCTTTCCATATATATATATGTGTGTGTGTGTGTGTGTGTGTGTGTGTGTGTGTGAATAAGGTTGTATATCCCCAATAATTTATAATTAGACATAATGCCATAAACCCTTATGAAAGAATATTTCAATTATTTTACCACAAAATAGTTTCTTGCCATAAATATTTTCTTATAAAAAATAATTTCATATGAAGAAACATTTTTATGAGGGGTTGTTAAATTATTTTCATGTCCTCATTTGAAGTTAATTTATCGTGCAAAATCATCTTCATGCGAGCTCTTTTAGAAATATAAAAAATATTTTGTGCAAAGTAGATTTATCATGAGGGGCTTTTTGTTCGAATGAAAGTCATAATTTTCTAGACCTCTTATAAAAAACAATTAAAAAATAAAAAAAATTCATGATGTAAAAAAAAATTATCCTCGCATTCCTAACTTTAAAAATAAACATAAGGAAATACACTACTATAAATACTTAACAGACCTCTGATAACCTTTTGTTACATTTTCTTATTTTCTCCCTCGATGATCTTCAATTACAACTCAAAACCTTGGCCTTTGTTCTTTAAAAAAAGAAAAAACCAAAAAAGAGTTGTGGAAAATCTTGTCCTTACATTGTCTAAGGTACTCTAAAAGAACAATCGAATTTTCCTAATAGAAAGAACTTTTGCGTATATATTATTTTTCCGTCGTTGCTTGAAACGCTACTCGAATCAGAACCTCAAATACCTACAAAATAATATCAACTCAAGTGTAGCGGTAAGTAAGGGTATCAATCCACTTCCAAAGGGGTAAGCTAGAGACAAATTCAATTGTAATTCACTTTTTATTTTCTTTTTGTGCTTTTTCACTTTTTTACTTTTTTTAGCTTTTTTAAATATTAAAACAATTGAGTGAGGTGAGGATTTAAACTAAACTAAACTAAAATGTGATATGATAATAACTAACTAGAAAGTGACTAAAAGTGAAAAATAAGGTCTAACACTAAAATAAGAGATAGAGTGAGGTAAATAATTGTGAGAACAATCAACGAATGTGATTACACCACACATTTTAGCTATTCTAATTAATTAATTTCATTAATTGAATTCTTCCGAATTAATATCAACATTACAAATCAACTCTCGTTGCAAATGTAATCTTAATAGTAACCTTTTAGAAAATTAAGTTTAACACCCAACAACTCTCGAAAAATAGATCTACACTCCTTTTAATTAATCACCCGCTAGGATCGATCAATTAAAATTTATATAAATCTTAGAAAATAAATTTAGAGTTGAAATTCAAGTTATAATACCCCACTTAAGTAACTCCTATCTCTAGTTCTATGTAATACCCCGTATTTCTGAATATTCCAAATAATTATATTTAATTAGATTGGAGAATTAAATGAATATTCCAAATAATTCTATTTAATTAGATTGGAGAATTAAATGAGAAAATTATGGCTTAATTTAAATTACGTAAGAGTAGTAATTTAAAGAGTTTTATTTAAAAAATTGTAATTCTGGAATATTAATCGAGAGATAGATACCGGTTTATATTGCCTCATTTTATTTACTTAGTGCGAGTGGTAAATAGTTACTTAACGCGTGTAGACCGTGTTGGGGTGAGAACGAGTAATATTTTTGAAGTGACTCAAATGATAATTTAGAGGTCACCGGTGAGTCCGGAAGGGTCAAATTAGTCAAAATAGTATACCCGGAGGTACTAGTTGAGTCCCGGGGTAATTTTGGACTAAACCGAGACCGTTCGGGGGCGTTTTGGTCTTTTAACATAAGAGGGTATGGAGACCTACGAAATTGAGAGTTTTATATCAGTCGTATGATAGAGGAATTAGGGTTAGAACACCCATGACAACACCAATACCATTAGAGAGAAGAGAGGCACAACTTTCTAAGGCAAAAGGAAGAATTGGGAAGGATTCAAAGGGATTTTTACCATCAACTTGTTGGGGAAGAAGGATTGAAGGATGAAGTTCATCAATCATCAACAACAACCACGAAATCAGACCCTACTGATCATAAGGCAAGTTGTTTATTGCAAAAATTATAAAGTTATAATACCCATGTTTAGGGTTTTTGAATAGTGTTGTTTAAATCATTATTTTGATTGGAGAAAGATGATATTTATACATGTTGGGATAGGAATCGCATGTAGAATGATTTACCTTATGTAGAGGTTTAAGATTCAGATTAGACTTGATGATTTTTCGGATTAAAATCTTTATTTTGAATGATAATATGGGAAGAACACCATAACTAGGGTTTCAAGAAATTCTGAATTTTAATTCATTATTTCTTTAAAGTAATTGGAGGTTTGATGTATTTGACACGTTAGAAACTGTCCTAGTATATGTGGAAATATGTTAGGATCATTGGGTCAAAGTTTGGTGGACTATAATGGAGTTTGAAGGTTTGTTAATGCAGGAAAAATCTTAATGAAGAAGACAACTGCGTTTGTCCCTGTTCGATCGATCGATCTATCTCGAACTATCAATCGATCGACTATGTCGATCGATCGAACCGAGCCGTCGATCGATCGCCGCAAGCTGTTTCCCGAAAATTTTGTGTTTAATTCTACGTTGAGTTTGGGAATGAATGAGTATTCTAGGATTTACATTATACTTATATGGGAGTGAGAATAAGACTAGTAGGTATATTGTTGAGGTCCGATAAGGCCATTGGGTGTAGGGCTTGAATTACGGACCGAGGAGAATAATCCGATTTAGTAGAGTATCGGGGATTTCGGAAATTGAGTTACGGGGCGAACTAAATTCAATTTAAGTAATAGACCAGTAAGGTAAGAAATAACTACTGAAATTATATGTAAGGGGTAACTAGGACCCTTAGAGTTGTGTGAATACTCAAATAAATACGATTAATGAGATAAATCGTAAAGCGAATATTGTACGGTAGATATATGAGATTAAAATATTACGTACGTATATGATTAATGGGTCGGGCGTGTACCTACTGAATTATGTGATCTTTTAGGTAAAGAGATTAAACCTAAATTAATTATGTTAGGGTCGATGAGACTTTCCGAACTAACATAAAGTTATTATATGTTTGGGGTCGATGAGAAATGCCGAACCAAACTTTGAACTGGTGTCGCGATGAGAGAGTCCCGAACCAGAATATGTGTATATATATATTTTTAAAAATAGTTGGGGTCGATGGATAATTTCGAACCAACTCTCACTTGGGGTCGATGAATCATTCCGAACCAAGAGATCTTTATTTGTGTATATAAATAATTGGGGTCGATGTATCATTCCGAACCAATTCTTACTTGGGGTCGATGAATCATTCCGAACCAAGAGTCCTTTACGTGTATAAAAAGGGCAAAATAGCAATGACTGATATTTAGTATATATTGTTTGTGAAATATATATACTTGATGATATCCTACTTCCGTGTGTTAGTAGATTGATACATATTATGTATTTAAAGATACATACTGAATTGGTAAGTTAAGTAGTGAAACTTAATTACGAAATGCACCTTAGATAGAGAAATCTATTTAGTAATTCAAGTAGTGAAACTTAATTACATAAGTGGGAAGTCAACAATTGTGAGAATTGTAGTAATTTTAGTAGTGAAACTAAATGGGAAGTCTTGAAAAATAACATAGATGAAATGTTACTTGAGAATTAATTAACATACGCGAGATGTTAGTGAAACGGTTGTACTGTATGTGCAGTACTGGAACTTGGGTACAGATAAGTTCAGTTGACTACTTTGGTTTTAGTTAGCTTGGGAGGTATGGCTAGATAAACTAAGTGTAGAACGTTAGGTGTGTAGAAAAGATGAGGGGTGAGTAACTCAAGAGAGTGTACGAGAACCTAACATGTGTAATCAATAACCGCATTTTATATTGTGATAAACGCTTGCTAAATATTTTCAAAATGTTTTGAGTACTAACTCTTGCTATAAAAATTTTCTAAACCTTTTACGTGTCCAGCCACAGGGATGCATGTATGATGATTCCATTCCATAGACTCGGAGTTGTAGCACAGTGGATGCTTACAGGATTTTGACTAGACGATATATCTCATTCAGATCTAGTACAGGATCTCACACTCTTCTATGCATGGACTTGTGGTCCGGTATTAGTCTTAGATGTTAGTTTCAGACTAGTGGTTATTCTATTGTTGTTTGGGATTTTTAGCCGATGGTTTATTCGGTAATACTTTTGTTCTGTTGTACTTTTACTTTGTTGTTTGAATTATAGTACATGATTGTCTGTACTTTGTTCCACATGGTTGATTTATCTGTTTTAAGAAAGATAAAATTTGGCACCGGTCTAATTTTACTTAGGGGATTAGTAATTAAAAAGTTTTCGACAGTGATGCTAAGAATGAACCATTTGAGAAACCTGTTTTAATTTAATAAAGGCCTGATCACCCGATGTTTAATTAGGCGGGGTGTCACAGATGGTATCAGAGCATCAGGTTCTAGTGTCCGTAGGATCTGTACAGCTTACTACGTTTTCAGCGTATCTTTTGATTGATATAGAGCCCTACCTTAGGATTATTGTACTCCTCTACGTACGTAGTTTACGTTCTCCTGTTATTTAGTAAATGTAGTGTTATATATACGAGTTCGATTGGGCATGATACGTCGAACATGGCGGTAGAACCAGCATTGGCGTTGGAAGGACTGTAGGAGGGAGGAGCTCAGCATGAAGCCTGGAGTGTTCAAATATGGTAATCATAGGAGAGATGACCGTTGTCGAGGTCACTCCTAGCGTTTAATGGAAGTAAATGCTGTAAGGTTTGTTGAGGCATAGCAGGCATTTTTCAAGTGTCGCAACGGCAAGAGGGATGCTAGTCTAGACCGCCCAATGCAGTGATAGTGGGAGTAGGTCTGAAGAAACATTTGATGAGTACGAGCCGTAAAAATGTGATAAAATGGCGACTGTACATCTTAACCAATGGAAGTAGTATGTCCAGTGGTTTTGGTGTTTAGGATAGAGTAAAAATACTCAGAAGTGAAAATTTGAGTAAATTTTTATAGGCAACGTGGCGGAGATACCAGTCACTACATTCGGACCGAGGGTCCGTATACAAATAGAGGAACCTTACAAATAGTTTAACCGCAAAGTTCTCCAATGATGATTCAGAAGCGAAGTGAATGGGAATATCTGAACCCCTCACGTGAAAGCCTGGTAGAGGCCAATCGTGAGAGAGAAATTTATCGTTTTAAGTGAACTGGTACCGATGAGATAGGTATAAAGGAAAAAGATCCCTTAAGAGAATGGACTCTCGAGTTATAATTCGCAATTCTGGTAAAAATCTTCTTGGATGACTTATGTTTATGAAGACAATATGGTACTTTGGACAACGTTGAAGTAAATGCTCCTAGGTGGGCAGAGCTAAGGGAGTTTAAGGATTTAGTCAAAGAGTAAGACTGAATGTAAAGGGGCTGGTGCAAGCCATGGGTGAAAACCCACTAGGGGTGGTATCAGCAGAACTAAGGGAACTAGGATGATAGTGTTCAGGATTAAGACTACCTAGTCCGAGAGGAGGGGTACCCAAACCGGTCAGTATGGCCTGGAGTCAGGAATTTTTGAAAAGATGTCTAGTGTGGATTCTAGGGCCACGCGTTTTATTTTAGCTTGTAGTTAGTTGAAGAAATAATAACTCCAATAAGTTTTGCATTCCGGAGAGGACAAGCGTGTTATGTCCGGAAACCATCTGAACCACCAGAGCGATGGATAAGGAAGTATAGGGGTTTTAGCCTCGAGTGAATGGAGTATATGACGATTCCTCACCTGAAAAAGGGTCGAGTTGTCATTATTCATCAATATGTGAGAGACTTCGAAGATTATGAACATCTCATAGTAATTGATTTCGGTGTGTGGGAACCTAAAAGATGTGAGTCAAGGTATGTAGTATGATCGCTGAGCGGAGAGATCGAGCTCGCCGTTGTAATTAGTGCTAAAGACTTAGTGATAGTATAAGCGCGGTGCCACTTCACTCCTTTAGAAATATTGGAGTATGGTTGCACATATTGTCGAGGAATCGAATTTGATCATATCGACCATGTGTTTCTCCGATAATGCTCGGTAAGAATACATGGGGAGAAGTCCCTTGTTTAAGTTCGGTTGCGAAAGGGAATACGACTGAATTTTATGTACGACAGGAGAAGAGACATTGTTAGATGCTAGGGCATCAGTGGAGCCGGTAGTGTTGTGGAGAAACACTGAAAGGCTTACCTCACCACGAAGGGATAAGTGGGACTTTGTGGGCAAGGATTTGATTTTTGGTCTATAGGGTATTGAGAATACCCACAAGATTATGGTCACGTCGTGTAGACTAGGCTAGAGTTGAAGAAAAGCATGTTACGGGTGCGACATTTGCAATGTTTTTGCAAATGTACCCGGAGAAAAGGGTGTATGGGCGCCCTAATCAATAGGATTCCTTAGACATCCGAGATAGAGGGATGCGGAAAATTATTTTGTACACCGGTGGGAAAATTAGAAGACAAGTCGTATCGATGAATTGGGTTTAATGTTATGGGAGATAGACGATGATCCAAGATTATATGTGCTGAGAGATCCAGCACACCCTATGGGATGAAAGTCGGTGGGAAACCGTTCAAAGGTTATCTCTTAATATGGGAGACCTAACTGTGGTGAAGAAGTAGCGCAAGGTGCTACTTGACTGAGTGTTGTGAGTGACTTACGTGTTACTAAAATGTTGATTCTTATAAAGTAACCAACCCAAAAAGTGCGCCAATTGTGAAGAGTGCACGGATTTTAAAGTATAATAAACTCGGAAAGAAAGGGGAATAGAGTACCACTTGAGGAAAGATGACGTAAGTGGGAAGCGATGTTGAGGAGAGACATAGTGAGATTGTCTCCAGATACACCTCTAGTTAATAGACAAGATAGACTCGAAATGAACAACCGGAATGTGGTAGTGAACCCACATTTCCAATGATGGAATGAGGAGACAGACTTATAAATTATTGATGGGTTGTGAACATCATAATTAAGCCAACGTTTCATTGGGGTAGCGAAATGGGGTGACCGAGATGGATTAGTATGTAGTTAAAAAGGGAGAGTGCACAAATGCACGATGCCGCTCTACATGATTGTGAATCAGGATGAAATCCTAAAATTCCACCCTGTGAGAGATGGTCAGGAAGGAATAGAGATAAAGTTTTATTTTGAGTACGTTGTGTTACCTACGACTCAATGTTAGTGAGAAAGAATGATGATACGCCCTTATGATAGTGGAATTTTGGAGAAGCCCACTGATCAATTCATAGGTTGAATGTATGCCTATAAGAGCATATTTATAGGTAGAGTGAGTGCCTATATGGACTGTACATGAGGATTAGGTTCGTGGGTACCGATTACGAACAATACATGTACTTTGAGGTGTGGTTCGAGGAAACATTTCGAACTTTTAGTCCTTAACGCGTGATATGAGGACATTCTATTGGAGTGTGGCATTTTAAGGTATATGAAATGTGAAATATATGGCTCACAAATTGTCTACTCATGTGCGATGAGATATATATACATATATTGGTGCTCGAGATGTGATCCCGAGACAAGTAATTAATAACTATTGGTGATCGAGGTGGAATTCCGAGCCAATGACCCCAAAAGTGTTATAGAAGGGGGGTGATTATAAAATAAGTGTTGATAGTATATGTTATGTGTAAAATATATATATATACCTGTTGATTTTTCTACTTATGTGCGATAGTAAGTGTGCTTAATATCTGTATTGGGGTCGATGATGTTCCGGACCAATACATGAGGGATCGATTTGGGGTCGATGATTTTTCCGAACCAAATCGATGATAAATATTGGTATCGACAGAAGGTCTGAACCGACATGTGCATTACATTTACCTTGGGTTCGATGGATTCCCGGACCAATGTAAATGTAGGATTATTGGGGCCGATGATTTTTGCCGGACCAATTTTCCTTAAAGTATATATTGTATGTGAAATATATACCTGATAATATTCTACTAATGAGTGATAGTAGACACTTAGATGTTATATAGAGATATACATCAAATGGGTAAATTAAGTAGGGAGAAACTTAATTTCAAGAATTAACGTTGGATTGGAAAAATCTATGAGAAATTGAGTAGTGAGACTTAATTATGATAGATGCGGCATGGGTAACGTGCGATAAGAATTTATAATGAAGCAAGGCATGTACTTGGGGCGACCGTTAGGATGTTATGATTTAGTATTGGGTATTAGAGGATGCAATTATACTTAAGGTCCTTAGCCTTAATACCAGCCTTATCCTAATTTCGAGGACGAAATTCCTTTGCAAGGGGGGAGTATGTAATACCCCGTATTTCTGAATATTCCAAATAATTCTATTTAATTAGATTGGAGAATTAAATGAATATTCCAAATAATTCTATTTAATTAGATTGGAGAATTAAATGAGAAAATTACGGCTTAATTTAAATTACGTAAGAGTAGTAATTTAAAGAGTTTTATTTAAAAAATTGTAATTCTGGAATATTAATCGAGAGATAGATACTGGTTTATATTGCCTCATTTTATTTACTTAGTGCGAGTGGTAAATAGTTACTTAACGCGTGTAGACCGTGTTGGGGTGAGAACGAGTAATATTTTTTAAGTGACTCAAATGATAATTTAGAGGTCACCGGTGAGTCCGGAAGGGTTAAATTAGTCAAAATAGTATACCCGGGGGTACTAGTTGAGTCCGCGGGTAATTTTGGACTAAACCGAGACCGTTCAGGGGCGTTTTGGTCTTTTAACATAAGAGGGTATGGAGACCTACGAAATCGAGAGTTTTATATCAGCCGTATGATAGAGGAATTAGGGTTAGAACACCCATGACAACACCAATACCATTAGAGAGAAGAGAGGCACAACTTTCTAAGGCAAAAGGAAGAATTGGGAAGGATTCAAAGGGATTTTTACCATCAACTTGTTGGGGAAGAAGGATTGAAGGAAGAAGATCATCAATCATCAACAACAACCACGAAACCCGACCCTACTGATCATAAGGCAAGTTGTTTATTCCAAAAATTATAAAGTTATACTACCCATGTGTAGGGTTTTTGAATAGTGTTGTTTAAATCATTATTTTGATTGGAGAAAGATGATATTTATACATGTTGGGATAGGAATCGCATGTAGAATGGTTTACCTTATGTAGAGGTTTAAGATTCAGATTAGACTTGATGATTTTTCGGATTAAAATATGGATTTTGAATGATAATATGGGAAGAACACCATAACTAGGGTTTCAAGAAATTCTGGATTATAATTCATTATTTCTTTAAAGTAATTGGAGTTTTGATGTATTTGACACGTTAAAAACGTTCCTAGTATATGTGGAAATATGTTAGGATCATTGGGTCAAAGTTTGGTGGACTATAATGGAGTTTGAAGGTTTGTTAATGGAGGAAAAATCTTAACGAAGAAGACAACTGCGTCTGTCCCTGTTCGATCGATCGATCGATCTCGAATTATCGATCGATCGACTATGTCGATCGATCGAACCGAGCCGTCGATCGATCGACGCAAGCTGTTTCCCGAAAATTTTGTGTTTAATTCTTCATTGAGTTCGGGAATGAATGAGTATTCTAGGATTTACATTATACTTATATGGGAGTGAGAATAAGACCAGTAGGTATATTGTTGAGGTCCGATAAGGCCATTGGGTGTAGGGCTTGGATTACGGACCGAGGAGAATAATCCGATTTAGTAGAGTATCGAGGATTTCGGAAATTGAGTTACGTGGAGAAGTAAATTCAATTTAAGTAATAGACCAGTAGGGTAAGAAATAACTACTGAAATTATATGTAAGGGGTAACTAGGACCCTTAGAGTTGTGTGAATACTCAAATAAATACGATTAATGAGATAAATCGTAAAGCGAATATTGTACGGTAGATATATGAGATTAAAATATTACGTACGTATATGATTAATGGGTCGGGCGTGTACCTACTGAATTATGTGATCTTTTAGGTAGAGAGATTATACCTAAATTAATTATGTTAGGGTCGATGAGACATTCCGAACTAATATAAAGTTATTATATGTTTGGAGTCGATGAGAAATGCCGAACGAAACTTTGAACAGGTGTCGCGATGAGAGAGTCCCGAACCAGAATATGTGTACATATATATTTTTAAAAATAGTTGGGGTCGATGGATAATTCCGAACCAACTCTCACTTGGGGTCGATGAATCATTCCGAACCAAGAGATCTTTATTTGTGTATATAAATAATTGGGCTCGATGTATCATTCCAAACCAATTCTTACTTGGGGTCGATGAATCATTCTGAACCAAGAGTCCTTTACGTGTATAAAAAGGGCAAAATAGCAATGACTGATATTTAGTATATATTGTGTGTGAAATATATATACTTGATGATATCCTACTTCCGTGTGTTAGTAGATTGATACATATTATGTATTTGAAGATACATACTGAATTGGTAAGTTAAGTAGTGAAACTTAATTACGAAATGCACCTTAGATAGAGAAATCTATTTAGTAATTCAAGTAGTGAAACTTAATTACATAAGTGGGAAGTCAACAATTATGAGAATTTTAGTAATTTTAGTAGTGAAACTAAATGGGAAGTCTTGAAAAATAACATAGATGAAATGCTACTTGAGAATTAATTAACATACGCGAGATGTTAGTGAAACGGTTGTACTGTATGGGCGGTACTGGAACTTGGGTACAGATAAGTTCAGTTGACTACTTTAGTTTTAGTTAGCTTGGGAGGTATGGCTAGATAAACTAAGTGTAGAACGTTAGGTGTGTAGAAAAGATGAGGGGTGAGTAACTCAAGAGAGTGTACGAGAACCTAACATGTGTAATCAATAACCGCATTTTATATTGTGATAAACGCTTGCTAAATATTTTCAAAATATTTTGAGTACTAACTCTTGCTAATAAATATTTTCAAAACCTTTTAGGTGTCCAGCCACAAGGATGCCATGTATGATGATTCCATTCCAGAGACTCGGAGCTGTAGCACAGTGGATTCTTACAGGATTTTGACTAGACGATATCTCTCATTCAGATCTAGTACAGGATCTCACACTCTTCTAAGCATGGACTTGTGGTCCGGTATTAGTCTCAGATGTTAGTTTCAGACTAGTGGTTATTCTATTGTTGTTTGGGATTTTTAGCCGATGGTTTATTCGGTAATACTTTTGTTCTGTTGTACTTTTACTTTGTTGTTTGAATTATAGTACATGATTGTTTGTACTTTGTTCCACATGGTTGATTTATCTGTTTTAAGAAAGATAAAATTTGGCACCGGTCTAATTTTACTTAGGGGATTAGTAATTAAAAAGTTTTCGACAGTGATGCTAAGAATGAACCATTTGAGAAACCTGTTTTAATTTAATAAAGGCATGATCACCCGATGTTTAATTAGGCGGGGTGTCACATTCTAATCTAAAATGGGTATTATAACTAGAATTTTATTTTCTCTCGAAAATCATTTACCCTCTTTCGAGGCGTAAATTTAAGGGTGAGAAATCAAAATTAATATTCAAAGGGAATTTTCAAGTAATTATATTAATTAAACAAAAATAATCATCAAATAAGGATTTCCCCCCACCCCTTGAAAGGGGATTTATCCTAACATGGTATAAGATTTGACAAATTAATAATCAAAGGCATAAAATAAATGAGAAGAGAAGAGAACAATCCAACCCAATCTCTTGATGCTTAATTGAACTTCAATCCATGAGTTGAAATCAACATCCCTCAATTTGAATGATCCAAACAAAATTACATCACAAACTTCACTCAAATTAATTCTCACAACAATTTATTTTTCCCTCACTATCTAAAAAATAAAATATAAATTCTAATCTAAAAACCTATACTAAAATGGTATTTCTCTCTCTAAAAATTCCTATCTAAAAAGTTTTTTTTTCAAATGGGCTCTTCATCTTCATTTATAGAAGGCATATGGAGCATGGGGGCATTTTTGGGAATTGGCTTGAGTGTGTATGGAAATGGTGAGAGGAGCATGGGGTGACACATGTGCATGGCAAAGGTGTGAGGTAATAAAAATCTGAATTGTGTGCAGATGAGGGTAGTTTGGGAAAAAGGGGATAAGTAGTTAGTTGGGGGTAAAATGGGTAAAGGGTTTTAAACCATGTGGGTTTATGTGAATTTGGCTTTGGTTTTGTTGTTTGGCAGGTGACACAAATCGTGGCTTGGGAGAAAAATGGAAATGGGTTTGGATTGGGGTGAAGTTGGGATGGATAGGGTTATTGGAGGGTGGAGGTTGGATCTAGGCATGTGGGTTTCGAGTAGTGAGGGCCGCTAGAGGTTTCGTGGTCGACGGGTTAAGCGGGTATCAGGGGGTTAGAAAACAAGGTCTCCGCCGGGGAAGAAAGTCGCGCCGACAGGTGTGGGGGATAGAAGGTCGCCGGGTTTCACGGTATTGGGTCTGACCATAGGTCACATCAAATATGGGTTCTGATGTCGATGAAGGGTTGGTGGCTGGAGGCTGGATGAGGGAGCAAATTGGAATCGCGGTCTGAAGGTTTCGCCGTTGGCGGTTCTGTAGGCGATGGGCTGTTGAGGGAGCACCGTCGGGGCTTTGTCGCCGGAGTGGCAGGTCAAATGGTGGGAGGTTAGGCTGAGAGGGGTGCCAAAGGTGAGTGGTGTGGGAGAGAAGGTTTGGTTGGGAGTTTTAATGGAGGAGAGAGTGTTGTGGGTTGTGTTTTTGTTAAATGGAAGAGAGAGAGAGTGGAAGAGGTGTAGGGAAGAAGATGAAGGGGGGATGTATTGGGTGTAGGTGAGTGTAGGGTAGTGTGGTATGTGTGAGTGTGTATTTGGGTGTATGTGTATGTATGGAAGTAGGGTGTTTGTGAGTGTGTATGGGGTTTGTGTGTGTGTGTGTTAAATTTGTCCCTAAAATAACACAAACTACCTAAAAATAAAAATAATCAAACAAAATCTAATTAACTAAAAAAAATATAAAAATAAAAATATTAAAACCTAAGAAAATAATATCCTAAAATAATAAGACAAAAGAAATAAAAAATATGAAAAATCTAATAAAATATGAAAACAAATGTCCTAAAATATAAAATCTAATAAACTAAAAATAAACTCCTAAAACCTAATCCTAATAACACTAAAAACTATTAAAAATCAAAATAAAATAAAATTACACTAATAAAATAAAAGTAGAAAATAAAACCTAGAAATCCTAAATAAATAAATAAATAACCCTAATAATAAAAAATGACTCAAACTAAAAATCTAAAAAATATAAAAACACACAAACAAACACACACATAGGCTTGGGGTGATGCTTTGGGCTAGGTTTAGGATCGGGTTTGGTATGGGACAAGGGTATTTAGCTCCATTTTAACTACAATTGGCCTCGAAGTGTAGCTTTTGACACTACAACTGCACTAAGCCTGCATATTGAACATTTACACGCATAAGACCCATATTGCCGAGAATTACCAACTAAAGTACGTCTATTCGGGGTATAAAATGTACAGTTTTGGGTGCTAATAACACCACCCCCAAATAGAGCGTTGCTAGTCCTCGAGCAATAAGATAGAGAGAGAGAGAGAAAGATAAGAAACCTAAAGTGTACCACTTTTGTGGGCACTTGAGATTGCACTTAGCATGTTCAACAAGACTTTAAACCTATAGGTTGCCCTATAGGACGAGTTGTGTCACTTGAAGGTTTGCAGGGAATATACCCACAAAATTCTTATTTGAAAAAATTTATTGAAGGGCAGTCAATCTCTTATTAGATATAGAATAATCGCGCAATCCATCATATGAGAAATATTTTGAGAAATACAAGCTAGAAGTGCATGAAAAGTTTAGCTGAGTACATACTCAAGGAACATCCTTCCTAGAACTAAACGTGTGTTGTGTGAATCAATCAAAACAGGTCGAGTATCACAAGAGTAATTCCTAGATTTCCTTTTCGGAATCAACACTTCAACTTCAAATCTCACGGGATATAACTCTCTCAATCGAACTCTCGAGATTAGGGTTAGTGTATCGCTCTTGTGTGTGAGGAGGTGAGTAAATTTAAGCAAGTTCAAACGTCTCACACACACATAAGAAAGAAAGAACATTTTGAAAGAAAATTGATCTCATGAAAGAATGTTAACCACTATAGTGAGAACGTCGAGTTATTCACCACGTTGACTATCATTTTCCCTAACACCTAGGGGAGCATGCATGTGTATGGGTGAGGGGGAATGAAATGGGATGAGAAAGATATGATAGGTAGGATGGATGGATGGGATGAGGTAGGTAAGATAGTGATATGATGGATAATGGATGAGTGATGGTTGCAATAAGATTGAGAAGAGTGTATACACTTTAGGCTCAAATGTCTTTATTACTAACTACAAACTCTCTTTCTTTTATTTTTTTCTCTTTTTTCTTCTATTTTTGCTATTTTTTTGTTTTTCTTATTTTTTTTGTTTTTTGTTTTTTTTCTCTCTCTTTTCAAACCAACACTGAAGACATTTTACACTTGGAATCAACACTCTTTCTCTAAAAATGATGATGGATGATATATGAATGGAGTGGGGAGTGTGTATAGATGATGAGGGAAATAAATGGGAAGGTAATGGGTGAGTGAATGGAAATGTGATATGGAAAAGTGGTAAGTGTATGGATGAAAATCTAATATTCGGGACAAATTTCAAGACACGTGTTTCTTACAACTCGAAAAAGATCTCGTTGTCAGTGATCAAGCCAAAATTTAATGAAGAATAATGAGATCATACAACAATTAAAGTGCGGACCCAAAGAATTTGAATCAAATTGTAACTCGGAGATTGCGTATAACACTCAAAAAGGTTAAAAGGCACAAATCTCACAAGCTAAAGTCTCCACTAGTGATCCTTAAGGTACTCTTAGGAATTGTGGTACTCCTCAACTCTAAACGTAATGACGTGATAAGTGCACAAATTTTGTTGAGTCTAGAAATTCATGGTGCAACATGACTTGTTATGTATTACATAAGCTATTAGAAAAAAAATATTCTCTAGATTGATTCCTAGACTTTTGAAAGATGGATAATTGAAAATTCACATCAATGAGTGAGATGAAAGAAACTGCACGAAATTTTAAAAATCAGGTTTAAAATTCAAAAAAATTTCAAAAGAGGTACGATTTTGATAAAATTCCCCACCCCCAAATAAAAAGGAACATCGTCCTCGATGTTAGATAAAATTATTTTCAAAATTGAGAACATAAGGTAGGAAAGAGTTTACCAAAATCAACCGCTAATGAAGTGGAAAGATGTAGCCAAGAATAAACCTGAATAAATGATAAGAGAAAAAAATGTGTACAAGTCTATAAGCATGATAAAGCATAGGGTGATGTGAAACACCACCCCCAAACAGGATGAGACCAGTACAAGAAACAACAGGCTGCCTCACGGTAGCGCTAAGTTTAATGTCTTCACCCAGACCGAGGGGATCTCACCCTAAGCATAGGATCTATGATGGCGCGGGGAGACAGAAAAATTGGGTGATGAGAATCACCCCCAAACAAGACTGAAGCGCCAGTCTTGTTGGAAACAGGCTAAAGTGGTCAATGCACTTGTATAGCAAAATGCATCATCCGATACAAAGCATCGGTGCACCATGGGCGGGTGGGTATTAGGGTAAAATTGAGAAAGGCATGGGTAATGAAGCATCGATCACGAGCCTTATTGAGCCGGAAGGTGAGGTCAACTAGGGCCCTATAAGCATGGTGCTCAAGTTGGCGAGGGAGGCGAAATGGTGTGGGGTGGGCCTCATAGAAAGGAAACAACCGTTCTATAAATGGGAAATGATAAGGGTTGGGCCGTGACACACCAGAAAGCTGTTGAGAAGAAAAATCAACACCACAAGGAAGCGGTGCGCATGGAGGAACAAGCTCGGTGTCACGAAAGTGGAGAGTATCACCATAAATACTCTCGTAGATGGTGGAGGATGGTTTCAGGTGAGGATCTAAAAATGTGGTTGGGAACAAGCAAGGTGTAAAATCAAGATCCAAACCAGGTGGTGGGGTAGAAGGGACAATGGGTGGGTCGGGTGGGAGAAATGGTGGATCGGGTGGGATAAATGGTGGAGGAAGATGATCCAACTCAAGAGTGAGAGACACACACTCCTCATGAGGCGCGGAGTGATCCACAAGGGAACTCACAGGAGGAAGTGTGGAAATAAATGAGTGAGTGATCAACTTATCCACCATTATGTTGCCATCCGATGTGGTGAAAGGGTTTAACGAGGCTTTAAGATCAGATATAGAGAGATCACTCGAAATATCGGGCTGAAAGGGAGCCATGCATGGAGGAACATGATCAATATCCGGATAGTTAGGAACTATCACAGATTCTATCTCGGGAAAATGGTGAGCACTCGTAGCCGGAGCGAACCTAGAAGATATGGTCATGTCAGAGACATAGGCAATTGGGGCATAAGGTAAAAGCTCTGGAAATTTTTTGGATATCTCGGGAGTGGGAACCATAATGATGGGTTCATGTGGAAATGGTGGGATTGGATCAGGCTCACTATCGAAAGGTAAGTCAACACAATTATCGACTTGGGGCCCGGACCATCGAATGGTCTCAACTTCGAGATTATCAGGAATATAGGGTTGGTCACACTCAAAATCCATATCACAAGAGGAAACATCATCGTCACACTCGGTTGCAATGATGGGTGGATCCATGGGAATGGAAGACTCTCTCGCACACTCCAATTCATTTAATCTTTGTTCAAGACTTTGGAGGGCTTCATTTTGAATTTGAGTGGCTTGCTCTTGCTCGAGTATGAACTTTTGTAAGAGGTTTTCTAGAGAGGATGTGGATAGTGGTGGTGGTGGTGGAGTGACGGGTGGTGGTTGAGGTGGACAGAACTCGATATGATCATGACTATATGGAGAATACTCAAATGAAGTGTGTGGAGTGGGGTCAAGTTCATCATACACGAAAGGATTGCTTCCGTAATGGACAAATGGTTGATACTCATGGGGTGCGTAGTGAGGGTACTGATCGTGAATGGGCGCACAAGGTTGCCATGACGACTGTTGGAACGTGTGAGGATCCACAACATCGGGTTGGGATTCATATTGCGTGGAAGGGTGACCAGGCCTCCACGAATAGCTCGGGTACTCACACAACTCGGGATTAGGTATATCTGGATAATAGGCCGAGGTGGGTTTCGAAACAGTGTCATATGGATACACATGTTCCATGGTGGGTTCAGATGGATATGGAATGTAAGGGCACTCATGGGACATGTTATCGACATAATAACAGTGGGTGCACAACAAAGGGGGATACACATCGACACTTGACACCGTGGGTGATGGAAAGTGAGGTCTGTGCATGGATGGATCAAGATTATCAAGGGCACTCATGAGAGAGGTGAAACCACTAAAAATATCATAAAGAGACGGCTCGGGATCACTCTCACACGTGTCACGTGTTAATGGAAAATGACCAAAGTAGTCCCTTAAAGGACGTTCTTTGGCCATGTGGAGAGAAATATTTTTTTGGAGTTTTTTAAATTTTTCAAAAGGAAAGAAAATATTTTTGGATTTTTCTAAAAAGGAAAGAAAGAAAATATTTTTGGATTTTTCTAAAATGAAATTAAGAAGATATTTTTGGATTTTTCTTTTATAAAAATGAAAAAAAATATTTTTGGATTTTTTGGAAGAAAAGGTGGGCAAAAATATGTGGACTCTTTGAATTTTCACGAACTAACTCAAACCGACTACCGAAAAAAATGAAATTGGACACACACAAGTCAAGAAAATTTCCTGACTAGCACATAGCCAATTTTTATCTTTAAATTTAGTGAATGGGGTAGTCAAATTTTAATTAAGTTCGCGGGAGATAAAAAATCACGGAATAATTTGAGTGATCGCCTTTGCAAAATTTTCTCCTAGTGGGCTACCTAGTTAATTGATTTTAAATTTAGTGATGGATAGGGTAGCACACAATTGATTTTAAATTCATTTCCCTTATGTGATTATTTGTAAACATCTTTACTTAGAGATAAATTGTTCTAGTGAATTATATTTTACTCTTGTAAAATATGAGTTATGTTATTGAGAAGCTTACTCACCAGGGACAATATAACGATGAAACTACTATGATCCATCGACAAAACTCACTTGAAAAATACTCAATGAAACTGGTTTAAAGAATAGATAGATCGAAAAAACTTGACACCATTAAGCATATTGTCAAACAACTTGACATGATTAGGTATGTTGCTAAACAACTTTAGCTGATTGAGCATGTCCTGAGAAACCACCAGCTTAGTCGATAAAGACTGATGAGTTATAAAAGGCTCTGACGTTGAGAGTCTGAAATAAAGAAATATTCCTTTTGTGGAAGATCCTATTCATGCATAATTTTTTATTATATATTGGGGAGTTCACCTAAGCCACATGCTAAAGATGGAACATTTTTAACTAAAGAAATAATTTTTGCACGTTTTAAAGAGGACTTTAACCCACGCCTAATGGATTTATTCCCCATTAATATGCTAATACTGGCTTGCCATAAGAATATTCAAGTTGCAGAAAAAGTACTCAAGGTCCCATTGACGAAGGTTAAACCATATATGCTGCATTAATCCATCAAAGAATGACATAGAAAAACTAAAGAGAAAGATTTAGTAAACACAACTTTCTAGAAATTGGGAGTCTTGGAAGAGTCTAAACAATTTATACACTTTTAAGGAGAAGCTTAGTTGTGAAAGTGAGTGCTTGTAAACACAGATTGTCATTCTCTAAGCAAAATAAAACTCTAGTTCCTATGGACGTAGCCCAAGTTGGGTGAACCATGTTAATTTTTTTGTCCTTAACAATTATATGATTCCTTTGAGTATATTTCCTCTATTTTAGAGTTTGATTTTCATCATTTGCGCAAAATATATGACCATCATTAGAGGTTACACGTCAATTTTCATTTCAAATGCCTAGGAGATAAGAGAAATTACTACATATTCTTACTATCCCAAGAGAAGTACTCTCTTACATTTCACGAATCTGCTGGGGAGTCATTCTTTTAAAAAATGGTGAATGAAAACATAAATCGCACTATTTAATTCTATGATAATAAATATGAGGAAGAATAGTTTATAATTACTCAAGTTCCTCTAGTCACAGTTGTTACATGGAATGTTGATCTGGGGAAAGATTCCATGAGTGGTGTTAGAGAAACCACTTAAATGACCAATCTCATGGTGTTTTTTCATGTCCAACAGGGAATGACGATATTTGGATCCATGATGGATCCAAATTCCACCATTACTCTGTATCACAACCAACTACTCCTTTAAGGGGACTGACCATTATACCATTAAGCACCATCAGTGCTATGATTAACCTTATTTAGATAGACGTTACGAATAACCTTTCTCCTACTATTGAATTAATTATGGGAGCTCTAGTAACTATCATTTCCTTAGTTGAGGTTGTTTTACCATAGGTAAAGTAAGTGGAGGCAACTATTTTTCCTTCCTTGACCATTGAGGAGGTCAAGAGGGAAATGATGAAAATGTTCGCATCATCGTCACAAACAATTACGAAGGTAACATCCATTTACGATGATTTTGGAACTCCCTAATCGAAGGAGTACAATGATGTTCCTTATCATGAATGATAAATTCCTTAATCTTTGATAAGTTTAATGGAAGAGGGGCAACCCAAAGGATCGCTTAAAAAGATTTGTTGAGAACTTAGGTGGTAATTGAAATAATAAAAATATAAGTTAAGGGGAGGTTTCAAAATCCCTTACACTCATAAACCTTACATATGGTACTCTCACTTTTCCTCAAGGCGTGTGGATACATGGGAAGATATGCATGTTCAATTCCTTTAGAAATTAGTTTTGGTAGATGATGAGTTTACTCTAGCTCAGCGTGCTTGAGAAAAATAAAGGTCAGGTGAGGAGTTGATGGACTATATCAAGTTATTTAGGAAGAGATCCCTAGACGTGAGGGAACATGAAATGGAGAGAAATATCCTACAAATTTGCGCAGAAGGATTACTGCCAGAATACATTTGTCATTTGATAAATGGGACTTAATAAGGCACATTTAAAGATTTTATTATAGAAGCCAAAAATATTTCACTAGTTATTTGACCTCTCCTAATCATGACAAATATCGCATTGAAATAACAATCTAGCCAAGAGGTTAGAGGAGCTAAATTTCTATAAGTAAATTACAGTGAGGAAGGTAAAGAAGAAGCAAAAAATGAGAAAAGGAAAAAATTATGAGGGGGAGTTTGATCAAGAGGATCCACCTCTATTGCCTTGCAGTTTTAAAGAGTAAATCAGTTGTTTCAACACCATATTGTAGATTGATTGGTTTTTCCTCCGAGGAGCTCTCCCCCTTATGCTATTGTTGCAGAGATTTAAGTTAATCCCAAGTATTTATAGATTCATTGGCGTATTGGTCACCCCATAATCTCATTCTTCACATTGAGTGAAATTATTAATAAGCATGTGTCTAACGGAATTTTATAGATTCCTCGTGGTAATGATAATACCAATACATTTCCAGTATATGGAGCACATATAGTGCTTATTTTTCGTGATGAAGCAAAACATCAAACGAGAAAGGATGGAAGATGATAAGAGGAGTTGAATCATGCGTATTATAGGTTTTTACAAGGAATGGATGACATGGTCATTGCTAATGGTGAACTGACGGATCAGGATAGAGAGAAATATCATAACGTTACAGATTGTGGGGTGCACCCAAGCTTGGAGTACCATGGTGTATCGAAGTCACCAAAGTTTTCATGCTTATTGGGCAATATTGGAAATAGCAAAAAAGAGTGGTGTTCCCTCGTCGAGATGGAAATGACCTATGGATAGGTTGATACAAAATTTTATATCTAAGATAATTTACTCCAACTCATATAGATCGATAAGGTTACCTTCTAATAGGACTTTTCATGCAACAACAAGAATTAAAAGAATAATCTTATATAGATCTTTGTTAGATGCATGTGACTTGGTAAACATCATGCATATTAGCTCATTTTAAGCTACTAATATCTCAGAGATAAGGTTGGTGTAAATACCTCTCTCAATCTTAGGTTATGATAACAAAACATCAAAGTACATTGGGTCTGTGAATGTTGGAATAACAATGGGTAAACTCACATCACACATCAAATTCCATGTGATTGACCCAACTACATCATACCATTTATTAATTAAAAGATTTTGGATGCACAACCATGGATTAGTTCCCTAATCCTTCGACATACCACTAGTCTGAAAAGGCCAATGTTAAAGTAACTGGGATTCTAATATAAGAAAACAAAAAGACTTTTGCCATGGTGGAAGCATATTTGGTAGATGTAGCTTTCTACACAGAGTTAAATGAATAAGCACTTGTCCTAATAAGGCGCATTGAAGGAGTACGAGTTTACCTTTATAATGGATAGGTTGGAATCCTTCATTGACCAAGAAGAAGACTTTGAGGAATCCATTCAAGTTGATCAAGAGAGACTGACCACACCTAAAACTCATTTTATTTCTCAACAACTTAGAGATAGAATGAAACCCCTGATAAATCCAACGAAATATGAGGTGAGAAGGTAGAGCTCTTTAAGTAGAGTCGATTGAACATCTTGGGAGCAGCAAAAAAGCTTCAAGAGAGGAAAGCACTTGCTTCCTCAGAATGAAGATATAAAAAATTAATGTTCACTAATGAAAGAGCGATTTATATCCTTTAAAGGTGTAAGCGGGCAACTGAAGAATTTGATGAAGCTGAATTTTTTTTAAAAATCAAGGATAGTATCTTATCATTGGTAATTCAAACATTTATGAGTTTTACAAAGACATTAAAGAGGAACCTGGATGTATGTAAGATAATCAAATTCCTCAATTTCAAGAGTTCTAACAAATTGACATGCCTGAGAGTAATGATGAAACAATGCCAATCTTCATTTTGAAAGATCTAGAGGCTACAAAGACGCTAAAGATAATCAATCTCATTCAGGATTAATAAGATGTCTTTACATGGAAGTACACCGAGATGCCAAGGTTAGATAAAAAGTGAGTTGTCATAAGCTAAATGTATTGCCCTCACCAATACTGATTAAGAAGTCAACCAAAATATTAAAGATTGAAATATATCTTAATATCAAGGAGGACGTGGAACGATTGCTGGGAGTTAGATTTATCAATCCAATTCAACATCTGATTTTTTGTTGTAGCTTGTGCCAGTGGTGAAGAAATATAAAACGAAAATTATTACTTGTGTTGGTTTTATATATCTTCATAGATTTTGATTGAAATATGAGTTCCTTTTACCTTCAATCAATAGCTTGATTGATTTAACTATTATTCACGTGTATATTTTCATAGATGGTTATGTTTGTTACAACCATATCAAGATAAATCTAGATGATGCAAGTAAGATGGCTTTCAGAATCTTTGGGAAAATTCATGTATAATGTAATGCCTTTTTGTGTGAAAAATGAGGGGGGCAACCTACCAATGGATAATGATGGTTATTTTTCAAGACCTTTTCCAAGAAATTATGTAATTCTATGTAGATGATCTAGTAATTAAATTGAAGAAGGAAGATTCTCAGATAATATGAGAAGAGTTTTCAATAGATGCAGGAAGTACAATCTAAAGATGAATCCACTTGAGTGTGCCTTTAGTATAACGAGTAGGAACTTCTTGGGTTTTTTGGTTGATTGGTAGAGAGTGCATATGGACTAGTGCAAACAAAAAGATATTCTTAATATGCCTTTTCCAAAGACTGGGAAATAGCTCAAAAAATTATTTAGGAATAATTTTTACTTGATAAGATATGTTCTAGGTTTATCAAACATTTGAGCTCCTTCAAAACACCATGAAGTTAAAATAATAGGAACCACACCAATAATCTTTCGAAAAGCTTAAGAGATTTTTCACTTCTCCTTAAAATATGATTCCACCCAAGGTAGGAGTGCCTTTAATACTTTTTATAAACTCTACTATAAGGTCCATCGATGCTCTTTTTGCACAAGAGGTTAATGGATAGGGGAGACTTTTTATTACTTGAGTATAATTCTCCATGGTCCTTAAACAATGTATACTAACATTAAGATGCACTATTTGACCTATTCTTTATGGGTCCAAAACATAGACATTATATGATACCTTTCACTATCCACATCGTGACAAAATGTGATAAATTAACAAACCATCGAACTACTTGGTAAATTTGGGTTGTTGTCCCAAGTCTAACTTCAGTTCTCTTCGGCTTACTGATTTTCACAATGATCTAAAGGTTTACTTGTCATGGATAGTTGGAGTTTTCCAATTTTTAGAAACTTGTCATTTTTCACTCTAGTTATTCTCCAGATTGATAGGTCCTCGAGAGGTCCTTTTTTATCTCATTTATAATGGGTTTATCTATTAAACCCGTATTCTCTAGTTTCCTAGCGATCGATATATTGGGCTCGACTATTGATTGGCCCTTTTGGATGAAATTTATATATTTAGAGCTTATTCTCTCCACCTCGGAGAGGTTTTTCTCCAAATTTTATTTTATAATACCTTCTGGGGTCCTGTCCCTCTTTTCTGGAAAAACAAACGTTTTTTAATTTCACAAACAATTTTAATTGGGAAAGATGTAAGGTCATTCCCAATAATCTTTGTGTCTATTTAAAGTAAGAGGTTCCTTATGCAATCAAGAGTCAAGCCTATGAAGACTTATTGTCTATAAAGGGGGTAAATAGAAGATAAAAGATTTGATACCATTTTGTAAAGTGTGAGTTATTCTCCGATGGATTAGACTTGTTTATTTGAATGTCAAATTCTCAAATAGGTTCCAATTTTATTAAAACCTAAACATGCATCTATGTGATTCAATAAACAAAGCATTCAATCGTAGATTCTAAAAAAATCCCTGAAGATGTTAGTGGCCCGATATGTGTGTTTTCTTTCAAACCAATTTTTCTCCAAAAAAGATCCAACTTTTAATTATGCACCAAACCAAGTTGTGAGAACTCAATTCGTACTTTAAACTAGTTTTATCTTAATTAATCCTAAACATGCATCAAGTGATTAAAGCAAGTAAAGTAAAGTAAAGTAAAGTAAAGAATACTCACAACGCCGGATGTACGAGGAAAAAAGCTAAAATGGGAAAACAACCTCGGACGGCCCAAGTCAGACAATCACTATGAATAATGGTTTTACAAATACAGATTAGCCTTACACTAAGACTCGATCCGCACGAGTCTTGACGCTCCTTCTGATCTTAAACCGTTCTTCAATAGTGCCCACGCAGAAATTACATCTTCAACTATACTTGTCCACAACACACACATCCACGTATGTCTCGGTGTCCAACGGATGGCTTTGATTCGTCTACAATGTCGAACAAGAAGTCTTTCTCTTTTCTTCACCGCAAAACCCTTTTATGTTCAATGTGTAGAACAAACAACTTTGGTGAAGCAAGATCACTTAAATATATAAGAATGATAACTCGGATCTTTGCAAACTCTAAGGATGTGTTTAAGACTTTTAAACCTTAGAAAGCATATGCAAACAAGGTTCTGTTTCGTAAAACATTTTTCCAGAATGCACACTTACGAAATTATGATGAAAACACTATTTAAAGAGGATTTAAACGTTGCCTCGAAAAATGTGTCATTCGAATGACTTAAGCATGTCATGCGCGCGACATTGTATCTTGTTCGATCGAGATCCAATATCGTTCGAGCGACAATGCGAAAGTTTGACTTTCTTTGACTTTCTGATTAAAACGTCTCTTAACAAAGAGTTTCGAATTAGTCAAACTCTATTTTGAGCTTATCATCATAAAACGAAGTGTAAACCTTTAAAACACTTTTAAAACATTTAAAAACATTTTTCTTTATAAAAATTACATCCTTATCTTTTATTAAAATAATTCGGAGCACCATTAATTGTACGCATTCATACCTCAGTGATCTCGGAATGAAATTAACTTTGAAGACGATTAAACTTGCACCAATTAAACATCGGCATGATTTCATTCTTTGAATCTTTGTCGCAACGTCTTCAATTTCTTCAGTACGTCATAGACCAAGTGGGATCGTGACAAAATAAAATTCTACCTATGACATTTTACAAACACAGTTTTGTTCATGGAATTAAGTCAAAATAAAACAGGGACTCAATTGGAAATTTATGTCCTTATAAATCTCCCCCTTTGACTATTTCGGAACAAAACTAAACCACTGAAATGCCTAATCAGGCCGTCAAGTCGTATGATGCCTGAATCCCATCCCATAAACTCAAAAACAAAAATACAGGACACGAACTAAAAAATGAAGCATCGAAAAGCATGAACTGTCAGAATGTGATGTAGACTTGAAATCTCGAATCCTTGAAAGCATACCTACACACATGAAACACAAAAAACAGATACCCAGTGAAGTATGGAGGAACAAATGATACCAATTTTTATTTTTAATAAGAACTAATCATTTGAAACATATCAGCATTTATTTGATACCAATTTGAAACAAATATAATCAAACAAAATGTAAATCAGAAATCAATAGTAGCGCTCAACAAATCTCCCCTACATCACATACATCTCTCCCCTTTTTGTCTCGAATAGACAATCCAGTGAAGAGATAAACCAATATAAAATATCTATCATGAGAATATGAAATCAATTTGAATCAAGTTGATACCAATTTATGAATTGAAAAAATGCTAGATAATCATGAAACAACCAACTAAATATGATCAAGCAATGATAAATCAGTAGCTAGTAAACCAAGGAATCACACAAAGAGTAAACCAATCAAATCAAGTGTGATAAACGAACTCATATGCAAAAAACCAATTTGGAATATCAAAGAACCTGCATATAAACCAAACAGTCCAGAAATGCTTCCCGCAGTACGAAAAATATATCAAGTTAAAGTAGAGGACTCCAAACCAATCAGAAGACATTTTTTAGTCTGTCGTTCGAACGAGCCAGGGACTTCTCTCAAACGAGATGAGGAAGTTTCTTGAACGAAGTACAAAAGTCGTTCGCGCGAGATGCAATGTCGTTAGAACGACTTCGCGCGAGCTGCCAAAATTTTCTAGTTTCCCAGAAATATTATAAAGTATTGGCCAGTGAAAAAATTTCCACCAAAAAATTCCAGGAAGGGCCTGACAGAATCAAAACAGTGTTAAAACAATAAGCTTTTAACATAAAATGCAAAAACTTATAAAAACTTAAAATGCGAGTTGCATGCAAACATAGTACCGATGTGCTCAAACATCGACATGGAATGAATGGGCGTGAAACTACAACAAATAAGTCACAATTCCAACACATCAAAACGATCAAGAAGCTCTAATTGATAGCGATAAATCATCAAACTTTATCATTGCCATACGACAATTAAAGTGTGAGCTTAATGAAATAAATATACTACATGCACACATATCCAGAATTTTGACGATTCTATAAACAATAGCGTCAAATTCCAATTTTTCAACATTAGGATTAGTTGTGCAAACCCGTTTAAATTTTCTCCAGCCAAACTCCTTCATATATATATACTTTTTCAAGTTCTTTTGAGGTTTCTAGCATTCTAAACTTAGAGAAAATATTATTGTCCCTTTTTTTAGAATATTGCATTTTCTTTTGGGCACTTTTAAACTGTGGCTTTCACGACGAGTTAATTTGAACTCTCGCAGCCCTTTCCCATGAATCACTCATTATATTTACCAATTCTAAATCCTCACGGTAAACAGTTATTGTATGCACACTTCTCCTTAAGTATACTTATGCATAGATGACAAGATTGAGATAAGAACGCCTTACCAAATTCAAATATGCAAGAGAAGTCAAACATCCATGTAAACTCGTGCATGTGTGCAATGTTGGCATATATACAAAGTCGAATCAAAATGCATATCAACTTCGAAACAACCCCATATAAACAATGGTTATGATCATTCTAAGCATCGATAATAATGACCAAATGTCCTAACCACATGGATAATGAAACGATGGGGGGGGGGGGGGGTCCAAGCACACCAATATGCCACATCAAACATGTAAACTCAAAAACAAAAACTGAAAATATTTTTGGCTTTTCAAACATATTTGACTCAAAGAAAAGCAAAATCGTTTTGTTTTTTCAAAAGTTTTCTCAAAAACAAAATCTTTTTGTATTTTTCAAATAAGACTCAAACAAATTAAAATACAAAATGATACACATGTCATAATACTAGCAATGAATAAATCATGAAGCAAAATAGCATATGAAAAACATGGCAACACTATCATCCTTTATATTTAGCATGGGAATAATCAAGCGCACCCAAACGTGAATCATGAAGTTTAATTCCTAAAGCAACTAAATCCGATTTCCTAACCCAAGTAGGTATAAAACGACGCATGGGAGTTTAGATAACCGGTGCAACTTTATTCTTAAACTTCCTAGGATCTTGTCTTAGGTCGTAACAATAACGCCTAAGGTGACCTTTCCTACCACAAAATGATCAAGTGTAACGGTGGAGGGAATGATTACCATTATGTGGACCTTTTCTAATCATCCTAGTATTTCTCACACGTGCGGGGGGAATGGAAACAACTCTCTCATCAAAACCTATACCTCCCCTATCTTCCTTAATTTGGACGGTGCCTAGGATCTTATCTAAATTCTCTGACCTAGCCTCCAAATCAAACTTGACTCTAGACGAGTCTATCAATATCTCCTCTAACTTGTGAATCCTAGACTCGAGCAAACGCCTAGACTCCTCAACTCTAAAATCTCCTTTTTCAAGGACTCCATCAAACCACGGAGATTATCTCAATCTTTCTCCACAAACTCTAATTTCTCCTTAAACTTCTTCTCTCGCGCCCTAAGATCCTCAATCAAACTATCATTATTTTCTATGGAACGCTCATTCAACTTAGATTCCAATTTTTAGTTAGCCTTTTTTACCTTCACCGTTTCGGCATACAACTCATTAAACGCATTTTGAAATTCTTTCACATCAACCTCCTCCTCGTCACTCTCTTCACCCTCACTAATATGGGATTCACTCAAAACCTCCTCGAAAATGTCATTCACATGAGTAGTATCATTGTCGCTCCCATGACATGCCATAAACGCAACAAAGTTACCCTCAATGAGGGAACCCTCTTCCTCTTCCAGTTCACTATCACTTGAGGTGGCATTATAGACAATGGGTTGCTTGCCCTCTTTCTTAAGTCAAGTGGGACACTCCTGAACCTTGTGACCATACCCCTCACACCCAAAACACTTATCTGACTCATCTCTCTTAGGCTTCTCAAACTTATTATTAGAGTCGGGATCTACTTTGTTGTTCTTGAATTTTTCAAATTTCTTGGCATCTTTCGATTGCTTTTGAAACTTAATAAATTTTTTAAATTTCTTTGCCAACAAAGCAACATCCTCAAAATCGAAATCGAAATAGGAATCCAAAACTTTAATTTCCTCCTTCCGGGGTTTCAAAGCAATAACCTTTTCTTTCTTAGGCACTTGCTTGGAGGTAATCATGTCGATTTCATAAGTTTGTATGTCACCCACAATCTCTTCTAGTTTCATGGACTCTAACCTACCCAAGGAGTTTAAAATGGTCACTTTCGCATCAAACCTACTAGGCAATGACCTAAGGATTTTCTTAATGACACGGTTGTCGAGAATTTTCTCACCTAGGTCAAACGACGAGTTGACAATGTTGGACAACCTAGCATAAAACTCTTCAAAGTCTCACTCTCGAACATCCTAATGGTCTCAAATTGTGTAATGATATTTTGATGTTTTGACGCCCTAACCGTGCTAGTGCCCTTGTGAGTAAGTGCCAAAAGATCCCAAGCCTCTTTTGATGTTTCACAAGTCATAATTCTATTATATTCTTATTGTGTGACATGTGAAGAAATAACGTGCAGACCCTTAGAATTATATTGTGCACGTCTTTGTTCAGTTTTGGTCCATGACTCAATGGGATTTAAACTAGTGACCTCACCTACAATAGTGATAGGGTGTGTCCAACCTTTCTCAACTTCAACCCAAACACGCTCATCAATAGATTTTAAATCACATCTCATTCTCATCTTCCAATAAGTGTAATTAGTGCCATCAAAAATAGGAGTTTGAGAAAATTCATTATATCCAGAATTCATCTTTGAAAACAAACGGGATCAAAAAACAAATAAAATGTTTTCTAGCTCTGATACCGATTTGAAGATGTGAGTGGCCCGATATGAGTGTTTTCTTTCAAACCAATTTTTCTCCGAAAAAGATCAAACTTTTAATTATGCACCAAACCAAGTTGTGAAAACATAATTATTACTTTAAACCAGTTTTATCTTGATTAATCCTAAACATGCATTTAGTGATTAAAGTAAGTAAAGTAAAGTAAATAATACTCACAACACTGGATGCACGAGGAAAAAATCCAAAACAGGAAAACAACCTCGGACGGCCCAAGCCAGACAATCACTATGAACAATGGTTTTACAAAGATAGATTAGCCTTACACTAAGACTCAATCCTCACGGGTCTAGACGCTCCCTCTGATCTTCAACCGTTTTGCAATAGTGCCCACATAGAAATTCCATCTTCCACGATACCTGTCCACAACACATGCGTCCACATATGTCTCAGTGTCCACCGAATGGCTTTGATTCGTCTACGATGTCGAACAAGAAGTCCTTCTCTTTTCTTCATCGCAAAACCATTTGATGTTCAATGTGTAGAACAAACAACTTTGGTGCAACAAGATCACTTAAACATATAAGAATGATAACTCGGATCTTTGCAAAATCTAAGGATGTGTTTAAGACTTTTAAACCTTAGAAAACATGTGAAAACAAGGTTCTGGTTCGTAAAACTATTATCCTGAATGAACACTTACGAAATTATGATGAAAAAACTATTTAAATAGGATTTAAATGCCGCCTCAAAAAACGTGTCATTCAAACGACTTAAGCATGTCGTTCGCGCGACATGGTATCTCGTTCGAACGAGATTCAATGTCGTTCGAGCGACACCACAAAAGTTTAACTTTCCTTGACTTTCTGATTAAAACGTCTCTTAACAAAGAGTTTCAAATTAGTCAAACTCTATTTAGAGCTTATCATCATAAAACAAAGTGTAAACCTTTAAAACACTTTTAAAACATTTAAAAACATTTTTCTTTATAAAAATTAAATCTTTATCTTTTATTAAAATAATTTCGAGCACCATTAACTATACGCATTCATACCTGAGTGATCTCGGAATGAAATTAACTTTGAAGACGATTAAACTTGAACCAATTAAACATCGGCATGATTTAATTCTGTGAAGCTTTGCCACAGCGTCTTCAATTTCTTCAATACGTCATAGACCTAGTGGGATCGTGACAAAATAAAATTATACCTATGATATATTACAAACACAGTTTTGTTCACGGAATTAAGTCAAAATAATACAGGGACTCAATTGGAAATTTATGTCCTTACAATCCCCATAGGGCAAAACCATTAGTTCACGAAAGTTTGGGAATCTGAACTTACAAAACTTTATAGAAATACTAGCCTTCAGTCAACAATGATTACCTTAAGAATGAAAAGAACCTCATTCCTCCTCTAAGAGTAGTGAATATCCTCAAGTATCCGAAGATCAGCAGTGAAGAAGGCTCTACACAAGAATAACTTTGACAAAGAACTGTTTGGGTTCCAAAGAAGATTCATAAAAGTATTTGGGATTTATTTGTGTGAATAAAAACAAGTTTTATCCCTAAAAAGTGAAGACTATTTTGCATTTGTTCTACAATTTGCGTAAATGAAAAATCTTAATGAAAATCTACACGAAATAGGTTTTTGAAGGCAAACAAAATATTTGAGGCGGCAGAATGTCGTTTGACAAAAATCCTCTGATTTTTCCAATGACATAGAGATGTTGGTAGAAGAGCCTTTGAACGACGTATCAAATGAACACAAAATAGTACACCTTCGTTTGAGCCATATGAGAAGTTGGGCTTCAAACGATGTATCTAACGACATTGACATGTCGTTTGATCGACAGTGTTAATTCATTAGAGCAACTTAAGAGAATTTGTAAAACTATGCCTACAGGTATCTCAGAAAACATTTTGAATTTGAAAAACACCTCTTTTTGATAAAAAAAAAATAGTTTATAAAAAGTAACCTTATACTTAGTAAAAAATCCAAAAAACACAAGACTAAATATATACCAAAATTACATCTCTTCATAGAACATTGTTGAAGATGATTGATATTCGGATCCGTCTTCTTGAACTTGTGAACTTGAATTTCCTTGATGGTTGGAATAGGATACGCCATACTTAATGTAAACTAGGTAGTATGGACAAGATGAAAAATATGTACGTACATTCAAATCTCCCATTATGACTATTCCGGTAGAAAATAAAAATATATGAATTGTCAATCATATATCCTTTACAAATATAATCCCTCCCAAGAACCCCAAAGTGTAAAGATACTAAACATGTAAATCTTCACAATCTTCAACTTTTTCAACTTTCAAATGTTCAAATCTCCCTTCTTTCTCTTGTTTTTCTTTTCGTGTTCTTTTCAAATGATCATCAAATTGTACCTACTCATGATAAACAAATAAAATAACTTCGCGACGTATAGAGTTTAAAATAAGATCATAAATCAATACAACTCAATCAATTATCCCCCATAATTCAAACTCTCACTCCCCCATAATTCATAATTTGTTCCCCCTTATTTGTTTGTCCAAAATGGATAAGGAAAAGAGTAAACAATAATGAACCGTAGTGGGTTACAACAAGCATATGAAATCACCAAAAACTTATATCAAATAATCTCTTGCTAGGAAAAACTCAAAAGGTTGTACAAATTATTTTTAATTTTTTCAAATATTTTTCAAGAAAAAATAATTTACAAAAACAACACACACCATGAATTAACGCTAAGACAACCAAATCGTAGAAATTGAATGAATGGGTGTGAACAAATTCGATAGGAAAATCAACTCAAATAATCATAACATACGTGCATAATGAATATTGGATACTCCAAACGAATGAACTCAAAATCGTCCTTTGGTTTAAAAAATGTTGAATTCAAATGATATCGACTCAATCTAATCAACAAATCAAACTCTAAATTTATTTTCATACCAATAACATATAAAACGATGAATGATTTTTCAAGACTTTTTGAGGACGTGCAAACCCGTTGATTTCCAACCAAATGCCCTGAAAAGATAAACATGATCTTATTTTATATTCTTTTCTTTTGAAAGATGAAAATAAACTATTTAACCCACTTTTGGCAAAATTTCTCTTTTTATTACCTTAATTTTTTCTCAAACTCTTTTCAGACGGTGGATTTCACGATGATTTCACTTGCTTCTCGCAGCCCTTTCCTGTATACACTCATATTGTTTCAATAATAAATAAACTCTCATAGGAAACTCTTCTTACATTCACTACTTTCATTATCTCATTTTATTGAATTTGGTTCGTTTTAAAGATAAGATTGAGATGAAAAAACTTTGACAAACATATGATAGGCAAGTACAAAAATCAATTAAACCCATGCATATGTGCATTAAATGAACTGATGAGTCAAACATGTAGAAAGTGAATACTAATCAAATCTCAACGACTCCAAACATTATAAACCTCATGGACCACTTAATGTTATGCCTCAAAACACAATCAAAAAGTCACGTGGATAATGGAATGATGTTGTGACTTAGTCATCCAAAATGTCCATCCCTAAACGGTGTAAAAAGAAAAAAAAAAATCTTTTTGTGGTTTTCAAAAAATTTATCAAAAATAATTTTTTTTTCTTTTTCATTATTTCTTAAAAAGTAAAAAATCTTTTTGTATTTTTCCAAAAATTTAAATAAAAACAAAACTCTTTTTGGATTTTTCGAAAAATATATCAAAATGTAAAATGCTAAATATAGTGGTAGTATATATTAGCAATATGCATAAAGATATGAACATGAAAAGCAACCTAGCAAACAAGTCTAAACCTCAATTATTAGGTCGAGGGGTGTTTTCTAAAGGTGGTGAAACAAACTAGACCTCAACCTTATAAAAAATTAAACCTTTGGACCTTAACTAACATGAAATTATAGTTTTAACACTAATAATGTTTTGAAAGTACAAAAATTCCCCTAAACTTCACAAAAAGTATACTTCTATGGACATAAATGCAATTATATCAAAGATTAAGGACTCAAATTAAAACCTTAGTAAATTTATTTTTACTGTAGTCCACATACACACCCACATTAGCATAAGAGTTGGAAAATCACATGGTAACACATGGTAAACCTTAGGAATTTATCTACCCCATTTTAACCAAACTCAAAACTCACCCTAAATGAATTCATATCGACCTCCTTTTTACTGCAATTAACTCCTCACTCAAAGTAGTATAAATACCCCATGTCCTAAGTACTAGAAACTCATCCCAAAATTCACTTCGAAAGTTCGGATTTTCTCTCAATTCAGGTAACTCACCATTTTATTCTTTAATTTGAATTCTTTCAATTCTAGTCATTTCTCGCATTGTTAATATAGTTAGAACACTCATAATATGCAAGCTTTTACGTGTAGAACTGCCTAGATTGGAGAAAAACTTTAGGAACAACATTAAAACTTGAGCTTTAATAGTGAAATCCATTACAGTAAATGAAACTCTAATTTAAATCCATGAATAGACTCATTGTATCTCCAAGATGTCGAGTGTCATGGTGAAAAGCCATGAATGTTCATATAGAAGGCTGATCAATCGAAAGTGTTTTTGAAACTCAAAACCTATAAATCAAAAATTTCTCGGCCTATATTCTATCAAAATACTTGAAATCAAAACCAAATTACTCTCACATATAGCAAAAAGCAAACCCAATTCATAAGATACCCTTCCATACTCCATAAATTCACGAATGTTAGGTCAAAATTTCATGAAAACACACAATTTTAAACTCGAGTTATACTGATATTCGAACCATGAAACTTATATATTTTAAACCCTTATGAAAAATTATATTAAGCTGGTTAAGAAATCATTTCAAATGGTATAAGAATGAAGGATAAAACCCCAGTCAAAGTTTTAAACCTCAGAAAGTCAAAATCTGGAGGTTGAAGATGATGACTTTGGTTAGAAACTTTGACCACGCGCGTGAGGGCGCGTGCCCAATAAGAAAAATCTAATTTTTTTCTCCAAAACATTTATTGATTTTTTTTATCAAAATGGATAAAATAAGACCATGTTTGATATTCCTAAATCAAGTTATGTAAAAATGAGATTTTTACTTAAAGAAATGTACTTAAAATTACAAATCAACCCTAGTAACTTTTCCAACTTAGGAATTTGCACTCCAAACTTTCCCTTACATACATAAAACTATTTTAAGACAAAAACTCTCTTGCACCAAAGTTCAAAATGAGCTTAAAGTCCCAAGATAATTACACATAAGCCCCCCCCCCCCCCTCCCAAATTTATTAAACACGGTTTTACGTACAAAACTTACTAATTAACCCCTAATACTCCTATGCCACACATTGTATAACAGAAAATCAAGTCCCAAATCTTTCTAATTCTCGAGTGTGACAATAATTCAATCGAATACCAAGCAAGTAGGTTTTTCCTACCTTTTTAGATTTATGCTTCGCATATTTGAAATGCTGCTATTGATACCACTCTGTGATAGCCACATTGACTAAGAGTATGTGCATGTTATTGTACTGTCATACTATGTATTTTGTTAACCATCATTAGTATTTGATTTATCAGTATTATTTAATTTAGATTTAATTTTAAACCCTTCTCACCTAATAACTGAGATCATGTACCATATCAATTCATTTTCCCTTGCACTTTTGTGTTATATTTTACTATAAGCATCATTATTGACTAAGAAGTAGACTGACATATTATCCCATGAAACTTTCTACTTGGCCTATTGGTCTCAAATGATTGAGAGCCCTGATTATTGCTACATACGTTTGATTACCACTTTAATTGTGTGCAAGTAGGTTGCTTTTCCCCAAAGGTTTTGAGATTGTTTATGATAAAGTTACACTGATGATTTAATTACCTCTATACCCCTTAGTGAACTAGTAAGAATGAGATTATTAGTTCAAATTCCTTGACTTTCTTTAAACATGATTCTAACTAAACTAGTTGTGTGCCGTATTTTCTTAAATGAACTAATCATTATGGAATCGTAAATTTCAAACATTTTTCTGATAAACATAGAATTATCAACTTATTTTGTCAGCCGTCTTAAACATGGATTCTATACACACTCCAAATTTCATTTATATATATACGTATATGTAACAACCCGTGTTTTAATTTGGAGTAAAATAAAATTTTGGAGTTAATGGACTTTAAAGAATTTAACTTGGTTTTATTAGTAAATTTGCAATTGAGAATTAATTCGGGTCTTTTAAAAAAAGGTTATAAGTATTTTTTTAAAATTTAACTTGCAGGTGTGTATTTGTTCAGCTAATGTATTTTTATCAAATAATTAAAGTCGGATTTTAAAAGATTTGGATTTTTATACTGGGGTCGTTCAAACGACATCGTATATCGTTTGGACGGCATAAGCTTCTCGTTTGAATAATATTGTACGTCGTTCGAATAACATAGGCGGTGATTGGATGGGATTCTCCTAATTGTGTTTTAACTCTTAAACCCTTAACATACTAAACTGATACGGGGCCGGGACTTCGAAAATAACTTTTCTTTCAAACATTCTCAAGAAATATTTTCCAAAACATATTTCTCTTATCTTCAACCCCTAGCCCTACTTTTCATGAGTTTTGAAGCTTCAATTGGTGTTTTCTCAAGAGGAGTTCAACCTTGTACTCAGTTTTTCACACAACTAATCACAGGCATGAATACTCTATTCGTTTCCTTTAGTATTATGCACTTTAAGTGTTGCCTAAACCTTAATTTAATATTTTCTTAAAAATCAATTAGCAATCTAATTAGAGAAAGTGGAAACAAAAAACTTGGGGATGTTTTTATGAAATCCTTTAATATGAATAAGAATCATAACCCTTGGGTGCATAGGATTCATGAGTGGATTTTGGGTTTTATTAGTGTAGGATGCATGTAGAAAAACCCTAGTTTTGAAATAAATGAAATTGGGGACGTATAACTCAAGTGGTTTGTGCAGAGATGATAAAATTGGAATTTTGTTGTATTAATGAAGAAATCTTGGTGTAGTTTATTGTAAATAATTAAATGAGATTAATTGGGTGTTTATGGTTAGGTGATAATTAAATTAAGATTTAATGGAATTGGTCTATCATGCATAGTTTGGAACATTGATTAATTGTGCTTATTCATGTGACTTGTTGGTTTTATTAATTTCCTTTGTGACGACAGTTGTTGGGTATTTTTCTCTCCTTGTATTTTTTGGATGCATTCTAGGTATGGGACTAGTGGGTAGGCCTTCTGATGATTTACGTCTTCTTGGTATAGGACTAGTGAGGGTAGATTATTATGACTTTATTATGTCAGGGGTGGGATGATTTTTGTTACTTTATCTTCGTTACGCTAGCCTAAGCATGAGACTAGGTAGAGGTTTATATTAGAAATTCATCTTATACCTAGGGTAGGACGTATTGATAACTTGGGTATCCTTAGGTATTGGACTAAGGGGTATTTTGAGGATCTCACATCGATTAAAAGGGTGGAGTAATTTATATATTGAGAAATTGAGAAATTATGATTAATTCTTAAGATAAAAATGGGTATTAAAATTTGTGACGACATAATGTGTCAGGGCTGACAGTTCAAATGGGTCAGAGGTCAATTTATATTGTGTCATGTGTGGAACCTTGTCATGTGACGGAACCGATAGATTAAACGGGTCAGAGGACAATTAACAAGGGAAAGTGTGACATTTTGGTGGAAATTACCACCCGGGGTGGGAGGACTGCATAATAAAAAGTGAGAACAATAATACAAACTTGGTTAATTTAAGTAAATTAACATCGTGGGACTTGGTAATTTCAAATCATATTAGTGTGCCTTTTTAAATGGGGATTTGTGTAGGTAGTTAGTGATTTATATTTATCGTGTTTAATTATCTCGTTAATTTAAAATATTCTATTGCTAGATTTATTGCATATAATGCTACTGTTTGGATTCAAGGTCCTAATTGAGGGGAGTTGTGTGTATTCATGCTCGGGGATCTGACCTCGTGCGTTGACTAACTTTTTAGGAATTAGTAATTGGAGAAGCTGCATAGAGTTATTTGAGGATTTTCTTGGAGGTGAAGTTGGAGTTGCTCTACCTTATGCGTGTTGATTTAGTTTAGTTTTCCATTCCTTCATATGTACTTTGAGACATAGTTAATAGTTTTGATTGGACCATATGGTTCCAAAGTTTTCCGGGTTTTATTTAGTTTTATATTATTGGAGACTAGTTTATTATTTGGAGTTTAGCATGTGATGGATCTTTTATCGTTCAATTGTTGTTCTCAATGGGGTTGATTAAATTATTTATCTTGAGGATTGATTTATTTATGTCTCATATCTATCTCATGCTAAGAACGGCATTTTATTTACTCACGCCCGACTTAGTTTAGTTGGCAGCTAACACCAGAATTAGGCGGGGTGTGACAATATATCATTCTTATAGAATTGGAAGAACCTTCTTAGCATATTTGTGATAATTCCTTCCTTCTCCAGATTTGCCCAGGGCAATGAAAATAGTATTTTTTCTCTACTAGAGACAAACACTGATCACTTGTTCACGTATGTGACCATATGGGCAGAGATTAAACCAAATGGGAGCAAGGAGTGGCATTTTTCAATTTTTTATATTGGCGTGTGTACTAGAAATGGGTAATTTAACTCTGTGGTGGTTCCACCCTATGTAACGTATTAGTAATGAATAAAAGGTTATATTATTCGGCCTTAACTTTAATTCATTGCTTTATGTCTACTTCTTGTTCATTCATACCAAAAAGTAGGGTGTAATAGGTGGGACCTGAGCCTAACCCTCTAACACCCATGGGAGTCCCGGAGGTCCTAAAATTATTATAGGGGACACGTTGGAGTCTGAGGCTTACATATTGTCTTCCTAGAAGAGGAAGTCTATGTCTAAATTCTTGGCAGAGGCTCTTGAGGACTCTGAAAGAAAAGATGATAAGCTTAAGGGTTGAGATGATCCTTTCAAATTTAAAAGGGTATTTACCTTTATTGATGAGCCCATTATGCTCTCTAAATCCACCCCTTGTACATTTGTTTTCGCATTTATTTCTTATGTTAATTTTAATCTTCTAATTACTAATTTTGACTTGTTGTGTAGATGAATGAGAAGAGTGGAGGAAGACTCGAAGGGTTGGATAAGAGGTTTTTGCTGAGGATTAAGACCACTAAATGCATGAAGTTCAGTTCCCTAGTGGACATTTTTGTTCCTAGGTTCAAGTTAGTGGAGGAGGTTAACCCGAGGTCTAGCCCTGTGTAGGGTTTAAGTTAGGATCTTGTGAATACCCTATCATTATTGCAAGTTGAATCAGAGGAAAGTTGAACTTTTGGGGAAACCCAAAATAATCCTCCTATTCTAAAGAACTTGTAGCCCTTGGTCTCACAGAAAGAAGTAGTGGACATAATGGTGCGCCTCAAGAGGAGATTTTTTTAGAAAGCAACTAAGGTGACCAGTACGTCAAAGGGGCATGCTATTATTGAGGAGAAGAACTTGTTGCCCCTTATGGTTAAGATCTATTTGATGCCTCCCTAAAATAAAGGGATATATTCTTAGGCCTTAGTGGTCAATGCCCTTCATTGGTTGGGTAGGACAAATTGTTTTAATAGGGTGGCCACTTTAGGGGAACAGGTACCCCTGCCAGTATTGAGGAGCTAGTCTAGTTTATCAGTAATGTGTTTGCACATTAGTTTAACTTATTCCTTCAACCTTTTGCTTCTTGATCCTCATTCTCATATTTATTTTCTCATGTAGGCTCAACACCTTCCATAAGATCTCACGGAGGAAGCTCTTGATAGTAATATGTCATGGCAAGAGGCTAATGATGTGGAAAGTAATTGGGACCTCAACTGGTGGAATTTAGATCAAATCATAAGTGTGTAATACCCCATATTTTTATGCCTTGTAAATTTAGGGTTTGATTAAATTTAATTGAGATAAATTAATTTAATTTTAATCCGGAAAATTATTTAAATAATTACTAGCATGATGAGAGTTAGTAATTATTGGAAATTTGTTGATTTGATTAAATACGTCTTATTGAGTAAATTAATATTTAGAATTGATTTTATTAAAAATTGTCACGAGTGAATAAAATGACAATTATGGAAATCAAGTCGGGATGCGCCTGTGTCGTGTCAGGACTAAATTATTATTATTATTATAAGTGAAAATTATAAGTCACCTGTATGGTCATTTCGAGTGCTCCAACATGTCCGAAACGGTCGAGATAGTCAGAAATGTGTACCCGGGGGTTTAGTTTGGGTCTCGGGACGTTTTTAGGCCTAACCGGTAACCCGGAAGGGCATTTTGGTAATTTTCTATTTTTAGCCTTTAATAATGACGAAAATCATTAAGGTTATATCAGATGGAGTGACAGGGAAGTTAGGGTTCTTAGAACCAAAATAGAAAAAGGCCATAGGAAGAAGAAGGGAAAAGCCTTCCAAGTGTTCAAGGCCATGAACCACCAATCTTGCAACCCCACCACCCCCAAAGCGTAGATCGGAAGAATAAGATTACTTCTATACCAATCGAAGTCGTCGAATCAGAGTCTTAAATTCCCAGGAAAGTATCTATATTGCTTTTCTTGTAGTTAATGTTTCACTCATGTTAGATTAGGATTGATAAACCTATGTCTCATGGAAAAATTTAAGGATTTAGAGAATCAAATCACATGCTTAGAGGGAATAAATATATTCTGGAAATCTTAAGCACATGTAGAGGATTACCCACGAAATTGGAGTGATTTAAAAGTGATAAATATGAAAAAAGAATTAGAACAATGGAAGTTTACTGTAAAATTAGGGTTCTTGATAATTAAGACAAATTGCCCCTTTAATACAACCTCGTTGATGAATTTGTACATGTTTCACGTAGGGAATCATGCATATATGTATAGAGAACTAATAGAAATGTTATTTTGGAGTTTTGGCAATCGATAATGATGTTTCGGAGAAATTTTGAAGATGAAACCCGTAGGTTTAATTTGCAGTTTTTGGGCAAGAACAGCTAAATCGATTGATCGACCCAAGAACATCGATCGATCGACCCCTCCCGGAAAACTGCATATTTTTCTTTTGTTGGTTTAATCTGATTAAAATGCATAGTAACCCTTGATTATTATTGTGGCAGCATAATGGGATATAAATAAGACCAGTAGAGACTAGATAAACTCCGTTGAGTAAGAATTTAATGTAAGATGAAATTAAGGGTTAACGGGGAGTTATCCACACATAAGAAAGTATGCGTACATTTGATAAAGGTCGAGACTTGTGAGGAAGTGAGACTAAAAAGTAAGTGAGAGTGCCTACTGAAAATATACTTAGGAAGTTAGAATACTTCGAGAGACGAGAAGTAGGTGTGGAGTAACTTATATATATGATAATAAAAGTGACAAATCCATTATGCGAGATAATCAAGTGAAAATGTGCTAAGAGCGGATAATTGTAATTATGGGTTGTGGGTGCACCTAATTTAGAAATGTGAATATTTATATATATATGACTGTGTGACTATGCATATTATATATCTGTGTAAAAATCATACCCGGGCTACTTGCTATCACGGGGGTTTCTGCGCCGGGATAGTCTTATCTCGATTGGACCTTTATGGGGGATATTGACTCGTACCCTAGAAGATAGTATCCTCGATACAAGCTATTTGAAAATGATAGTCAAATGTTCTAAGAGACGTGAGGGTAAGTGCTGACCTCTTAGGACCTGGAACTGTGCTTCGCCTCCATTTGTTTGTGTATTGTTTTAATACAGTTCGAGAGTGATTCCGAAGTAGTATTTCCCTTAGTTTGTGTGACACGGGGACTTGATAGCAGAGTATGCTAGCACCATAGGTTTTATGTGAGGTGCCGTCAGTATATATATTATATGTGTGACTAATATATATACGTATATCTATATGGAAACTTTTTACTGTGCGTATAAGTAGATAAGTAATGAATAAATGTTTCAATTTTATTACAAGCATTCGGGAACTTTATAAGGGACATGAGTTATTCTAAATAATGTAGAAATCGCGAAGAGAATTATTTTTTTAAGTAAATATAATAACCTCACTTGTCACCTGATAAAACCTTATGGAATAAGTTAGAGAAAATTATGAGATTTATTAGTACGGTGGCGTGCACACTAGAATGAGAGGTGAGAATTCTCAAGAGAGTGTCGCATACTAACATGATTTTGGCATTAGCCGGTAAGCATTTTAAATACGTGTAAAACTAATTTTAAACTGTTTTACACTCGGGCTCTGACCCGTTTCCTGTTATTTCTTCTCTCTTGTATATATATATATATATATATATATATATATGTATATAATACAGGTGCCCAGCCATAGGGGCATCATGCTTAGGTTCTTTGGACCGGACGCGCTGCAGCTTATGTGGGAGTTGCAGGCCATTGCTTAGATGACCTCATTGTTGACTCCACTCCTACTTTTACTTCTTATTAGTTAGGGCATGTGTCGCCCATTTCTCTATTCAGTTTGGATTTTTCAGAGATTTACATTCCTTTATATTTCCATTTTTTGGTACTCTTTGGGATTTAATTATTGTCAGGATGGTTTTATTTATAGTTTAAACTGGTTTGATTTATATGGATGAATCTAATTCTTGTGTGTTATTACCCATATTTAGCATGTCAGAGTTCTGAAATTGTTGGTTATTTAAAAAGGTTTTCTCATTTGGATTTAATAAAATGGAAATGTGGTATTAAAATTGTTTTGACACTTAGCTTAATTATTTAGGGTGTTTAAATTGAAAATTTTATTTTGCGACAGTGATGCTAAGAATGAACCAACCGTTAACCTTGATTTTTAATTTAATAAATGACTGATAACCCGATATTTAATTAGGCGGGGTGTCACAGGTGGTATTAGAGCATTAGGTTCTAGTGTCCTTTAGGATCTATATGGCTTATTTTGTTTCCAGCTTAGTGTCTTTGATTTAGAGCGCTAATAGTAGGAATGTTGGATTCATCTTTATGGATTGGGAATTCTTACTTCTGCGATTTGTTTATGTAAATGATGAACTCATCCAGATTATTTAAAATTTTCAGATGGATCGTCAAGAAGAACAAGCTAATGCCGTTAGGGGAGTCAATGAGCAAGGTCGGCTCACACCTCAGGTGTCTCCAGAGAGTGTATCAACCGCTGAGTTAGCAGGTATTGTGACACAGGCAGTTACCACTGTGGTCTTACAGTATCAAGAACGCAACACACAGCTATAAGGGGCAAAAGATCTAGAGAGTATAGTCAATTTTTCATGACTAGAAACAACAGGTGCGCGAAGACACTAAAATCGCAACAACAAGCTCCTCATGACTGTAAAAGAAATGATGGTAACAAATTGTGCAGGGAAAACCAAAAGCGTCAAGGCCAACAAAGTCGGTGACAGATTAAAGTCATAAAGAAGTGTTTCAAATGTGGAATGGATGGTTATGCACGTCGAACTTGTATGGATCAAACTAGAGAGGAACTCAGACCCGACAAACAAGAACTTTTAGGACTCTGCTATAAGTGTGTACAAACGGGTCACAAGTGGAGGGAATGTCCTCAATCAGATCTTATTTTTCATCAAGATGCTCCACCAGGCCAATAAGGCCAAGGAAAAAGTGGAACTGTACAACCAGGCCAAAATAACAGAGCCGTAAAATGAAACAGCTTAGAGGTAAATGCTTTAATTGTGACAGGATGGGTCACCGGAGGCAGGATTGCCCAGATAAGAGTAAGATACCCCAACAGTAGGGGCAAAAATAGCACAAATGTGTGTGCGGCGTCCAGCATACTGAAATCCAGCAGCCATCCTTGGCCATTAATGGTATGTTCCTTCCTTCTAGTACAATGGGACACATTTTATTCAATACTGGAGCATCATACTGTTTTATAGATACTCACTTTGCACGGACCTTAGTATTTTTAGACACTACTGAGAGTACGGTGTCATGCGTAGACTCATCATTGGGAAAGGTTCATTAATTTTCTTTATACGCCGGGGTGTAGGTATATAGTTTGGTAGTTTGGTTTTACCTATAATCATACTAGTTTAGTCATACGTGAGAACGACATCATTATTGGCATGGATTGGCTCGCGAGGTATGATAAATTGATTCGGTAGGAGTATTATCTTTTCCATTTCGGGGAAGGAGATATTTTGGTGGCGATGCCTCGCCCAGAAGGGGGACCTTCCACCTACTTGTATTACATAAAGGAGGATACCTCAAAGGAGATTGTGACTCTCCTATATTTAATTCCAGTCGTTCGTGAGTTTTCAAATGTATTTCAGGAGATAAGTGGGTTATGTGTTGAGGTATTTTGTGGAGAGTAAAACCACAGGAGTTAAAAATTTTCCCGAAGTGAGATTAAGGGACAAGGGCATGGCGCTTACAAGGGAAATGGTTAATATAATTTCCGATTTGGTTCAAAGAGATGCGTTATGTTTGGAAGATGATTAAGTAGACAAGGTGATTGGCAAAGTTGAAGTGTGAGTTTTATCCTCGAAGGATGAAGCGTGTTTAATGTGACAGGAGCGAGTCATTTTATTTTTGTTTATTGCTAGATTAGAATGAGAGATGAGTTAGTGCGTATAATTATGAACATTATTATTATGTTAATATTCTCCCTAGTGTAGCGGGATTACCTTTAGTGCTATCTGCGGAGGATGAATGAGTGTATTAGTAGTGTTATATACTTTATTGAGGTTACTCCTTTTAGTGGTGTGTTATACGAGTATGATATTTTCTTAGTCACAAATTTATAATAATGGTTTGTATGATGGTAGGCAGTTATTGCAAGGCTATCGGAGTGGTTGCATTAGTGCAGCATGTTTTGTTCTGGCGAGGCCTCACCTGCGAGAGTGTCGGACTCGCACTTACATTATTTATTCTAGAGACTTCGAAGGGGATAGTGGGCTCGAGATATTCGATCCCGGTGTGTGTAGGGAATTTGTTGTTATGATTCAGTATGTATTAGGTTTACTGTTGAGAGAAAAGATTTAACTCATTATTATGTTTAGCGCTTAGGACTTGGTGATAGGAAGAGCGGGTTGATATAACTATCCTTTAGAGATGTGGGAGTTGAGAGTTACACCCATATTATTAGGTCGGGATTTCGAGAATCCTGATTATATGTATTTAAGGTTTTTAGAATATGATTTCCACCAATACTGAACGATTGTACAAGTGGCGAAATGTTTTTTGTTAAGTGTAATTACGGGAGGAGATGTAACCTTTTCTGTAAAGAGACAAAATAACGGGGTACATGTTATGGATGGAGGGCCTAACGGATTTCGATAACTGACAATGCTAGGTAGTAGTGTATCGGGGGAGTTCCTTGATTGGATTTTGCTTTGCGAGACATCCCACGCATGAAACTTAGTGTAAGGTTGGAAGTGGGAAGATGTTTGGTCATTAGTCTATGAGTTTGGTACCTCGGTAATAATAGGAACATATAATTATATCTGTAAGTTCGAAGTTGAATTACGATAATAAAAAAAGAGTCGGTGGGGTGGTAAGGAGGAATTGGAAGTTTTGTCTTATCACCACGAGTTAAGGGGTGGAACGATGATAAGGAGGATTTAAAATTTTGATTTCTAGGGTGAGTGAGAGTACCCAAGTGTGGTAATCACATTGTGAGCACATGGAAAATAAGGAATTGGGTGTTATATATGTGATGCTTACGCTAGTATACACGGCTTATAGGATGTGTGGGCATCTTGGTTAGCTGATGTCAAAATCATCCGAGTTGAAGGGACATGGAAATATACATGTGGAATAAATGTTTTAGTGATTGACATAACTAAATGGAAGTGGTAGAGTGGATTGAGCACCATGTGAAAGACGATAGATCCCCATAATTGTGTTCAAAGTAGCACACTGAATCTTGTTGGAAGGTTGTGGGAAGCCATTTAAAAAGGGGTATTCCTTGAGAAGGGTAGAATTAAATTATTATGGATAACACTTGGAGTGGAGTTATAATTAGTCAAATGTTAAGAGCGACTGATGCGTACAAAGAGTGAATATGTTAGTATGGTGTAACAGGTCCGTAAGTGCACATCGTGGAGAAAAGTGCATGGGTCGGAACTTTCAGTATACGTAAAGGAAAGAAGGGGAGTATTAAATGTCACTTCTTGTGAGATATTACAAGTAGAAGTCGGTGTCGATCGGGACATAGTGGGTAGTCTCCGCGGGCACTACTCATAAACAGAAATCGGTTGGAAGAAGAGGTCCAACCAGAGAATTTTGTGGCTACTGAAGATTTCGATAAGGGAAGAGTCCAGTGAAGTCGGTAAAGTTTCCTTGATGGGTTGCTAACCTCAAGGAAAGATCAAGGGTCCATTAGAACATGTGGAACAAGTCTCCCAATAAGGAAGTGATTGATATTCCTTTGGGGTGATTTACCATATTAACTAGTGTGCCCCAGTCTTCCTTTGAAAGGAAGAATCGTGTCGGTACATGATCGCTCTCCTTAGGGTGAGACTTTCAAATCCCACCTTCAATGTGGGATTTCAGTAAGCAGCAAGGATAACACTTAGTGTGAGAGGGTTGTATCACCCATAATCCAGGGAGTAGGCGAGCGGTAATTAACCATTAGTGGAGCCTTGTGAAAGTAATTTTGGATTCATTGTGATTGTTTCATTTCCACAACGGTTATAGGTAGCAAGTGGAGTATAGTACGATAATTGGGGAAGGATATTACCTAATGGTAGGGTTCCGTGTGAGCATTCTTGCCTGTTTATTGTGAACAAGGTGCTTATTGAGGTTTTGGTGTGGAAAACCTTAACTTCTCTCACTATGAATGTTAAGAGATGGACGGATAAACAGAATTGGGGGTTGGTCGAGTTAGAGTCTGATGAATAGGGTGGAATTCCATGACGATTTTAGGCAAACAAGAGTGGTCAGATGTTCGTATGGTTTCTCTCTGAATGGGAGTTTTGTTGTTAGATAAATCCGAGTAGTTGTCATGTAGTGAGGTGCGGCCTCCCAATGATATTGAAATAATGGGAATTAATAGTGTATATGCGTGTCTTATGTGAATGTTGTCGGATAAGAGCACAAAATGAAGTGTCGTTAATGAGAGTGTTTAACAAGCTTGCTGAGAGACGGGGGCTATAGTGATTGAGCTCCCTCCTATGTAGATAGTTTGCGTACTGTTACGGTATCCAAAATTGTTTGAAAATGTAGGCCTTATTTTTCAAATTTGGACAAAATTTCGTTATTAGGGGGGAAGTATGTAATACCCCGTATTTTTATGGCTTTTAAATTTAGGGATTTATTAAATTTAATTGAGATAGATTAATTTAATTTTAATCCGGAAAATTGTTTTAAATAATTACTAGCGTGACGAGAGTTAGTAATTATTGGAAATTTGTTGATTTGATTAAATATGTCTTATTGCGTAAATTAATATGTAGAATTGATTTTATTAAAAATTATCACGAGTGAATAAAATGACAATTATGGAAATTAAGTCGGGACGCGCTTGTGTCGTGTCAGGACTAAATTATTATTATTGGTATTTTAAGTGAAAATTATAAGTCACCTATATGGTAATTTCGAGTGTGCCAACATGTCCGGAACGGTTGAGATAGTCAGAAAAGTTTACTCGGGGGTTTAGTTTGGGTCTCGGGTTGTTTTCAGGCCTAACCGGTAACTCGGGAGGGCATTTTGGTAATTTTCTATTTTTAGCCTTTAATAATGACGAAAATCATTAAGGTTATATCAGATGGAGTGCCGGGGAAGTTAGGGTTCTTAGAACCAAAAGAGAAAAAGGCCATAGGAAGAAGAAGAAGAAGGGAAAATCCTTCCAAGTTTTCAAGGCCAAGAACCACCAATCTTGCAACCCCACCACCACCAAAGCGTAGATCGGAAGAAGAGGATTACTGTTATACCAATCGGGGTCATCAAATCAGAACCTTAAATTCCCAGGCACGTATCTATCGGGATTTTCTTGTAGTTAATGTTTCACTCATGTTAGATTAGGATTGATAAACCTATGTCTCATGGAAAAATTGAAGGATTTAGAGAATAAAATCACATGTTTAGAGGGAATAAATATATTCTCGAAATCTTAATCACATATAGAGGATTACCGACGAAATTGGAGTGATTTAAAAGTGAGATATCTGGAAAAAGAATTAGAATAATGGAAGTTTAGTGTAAAATTAGGGTTCTTGATAGTCAAGACAAATTGCCCCTTTAATACAACCTCGTTGATGAATTTGTACATGTTTGACGTAGGGAATCATGCATATATGTATAGAGAACTACTAGAAATGTTATTTTGGAGTTTTGGGAATCGATAATGATGTTTCAGAGAAATTTGGAAGATGAAACCTGTAGGTTTAATTTGCAGTTTCTGGGCAAGAACTGCTGTATCGATTGATCGACCCAAGAACATTGATCGATCGATGATCGATCGATCGACCCCTCCTGGAAAACTGCATATTTTTCTTCTGTTGTTTTAATCCGATTAAAATGCGTAGTAACCTTTGATTATTATTGTGGGATCATAATGGGATTTAAATAAGACTAGTAGAGGCTAGGTAAACTCCGTTGAGTAAGAATTTAATGTAAGATTAAATTAAGGGTTAACGGGGAGTTATCCACACATAAGAAATTATGCGTACATTTGATAAAAGGTCAGGACTTGTGAAGAAGTGAGACTAGAAAGTAAGTGAGAGTGCCTACTAAAAATATACTTAGGAAGTTAGAATACTTCGAGAGACGAGAAGTAGGTGTGGAGTAACTTATATATATGAGAATAAAAGTGACAAATCCATTATGCGAGATAATCAAGTGAAAATGTGCTAAGAGCAGATAATTATAATTATGGGTTGTGGGTGCACCTAATTTAGAAATGTGAATATTTATATATATGACTGTGTGACTGTGTATATTATATATCTGTGTAAAAATCATACCCGGGCTACTTGCTATCACGGGGGTTTCTGCGCCGGGACAATCTTATCTCGATTGGACCTTTATAGGGGACATTGAGTCATACCCTAGAAGATAGTATCCTCGATACAGGCTATCCAAAAATGATAGTCAGATGTTCTAAGAGATGTGAGGGTATGTGTTGACCTCTTAGGACCTGGAACTATGCTTCGCCTCCATTTGTTTGTGTATTGTGTTAATACAGTTCGAGGCTGTTTCCGAACTAGTATTTCCCTTAGTTTGTGTGACACGGGGACTTGATAGCAGAGTATGCCAGCACCATAGGTTTTATGTGGGGTGTCGTTAGTATATATATTATATGTGGGACTAATACATATATGTATATCTGTATGGAAACTTTCTACTGTGCGTATAAGTAAATAAGTAATGAATAAATGCTTCAATTTTATTATAAGCATTCAGGAACTTTATAAGGGAGATGAGTTATTCTAAATAATGTAGAAACTGCGAAGAGAATGTTTTTTTTAAGTAAATATAATAACCTCGATTGTCACTTGATATAACCTTATGGAATAAGTTAGAGAAACTTATGAGATTTATTAGTACGGTAGGCGTGCACACTAGAATGAGAGGTGAGAATTCTCAAGAGAGTGTCGCATACTAACATGGTTTTTGCATTAGTCGGTAAGCATTTTAAATACTTGCTAAACTAATTTTAAACTATTTTACACTAGGGTTCTGACCCGTTTCCTGTTATTTCTTCTCTCTTGTATATATATATATATATATATATATATATATATATATATATATATATATATATATATATATATATATATATATATATATATGTGTGTATATAATACAGGTGCCCAGCCACAGGGGAGACATGCTTAGGTTCTTTGGACCGGACGCGCTGCAGCTTATGTGGGAGTTGCAGGACATTGCTTAGACGACCCCATTGTTGACTCCACTCCTACTTTTAGTTATTATTAGTTAAGGTATGTGTCGCCCATTTCTCTATTCAGTTTTAGATTTTTGTCAGAGATTCACATTCTTTTATATTTCTATTTGTTGGTACTCTTTGGGATTTAATTATTGTCAGGATGGTTTTATTTATAGTTTAAACTGGTTTGGTTTATATTGATGAATCTAATTCTTATGTGTTATTACCAATCTTAGCATGTCAGAGTTCTGAAATTGTTGGTTATTTAAAAAGATTTTCGCATTTGGATTTAATGAAATGGAAATATGGTTTTAAAATTGTTTTGACACTTAGCTTAATTATTTAGGGTGTTCAAATTGGAAATTTTATTTTGCGACAGTGATGCTAAGAATGAACCAATCGTTCACCTTGATTTTTAATTTAATAAAGGACTGATCACCCGATATTTAATTAGGCGGGGTGTCACAAAGTGATCATAAGAGACAGGTGGAGGTTCTTGAGAGAAATAGCGTTGTCTTGAAGATCTGGGTCACTTCTCGAGAGGCGAAGAGTCTTTCAAATTACAAGACTCTGAGAGATAGTTCATCTTTGCTAGTTATTGCACGAGATTACTCTACCAGGGTTGAGAAGCCACCTGACCTTGGTTAGATTGAGATCGAGTTAACAATGAAGGCTCTATAAGGATTAAAGATAAATCTTAAGTCCTTTAAAGATAAATTTCTTTTAGTTAATGGTGAGGTGGAGATCCTAAAGCAATTAATGAAATTCCTTATTATTGAGAGGGACCGATTGATATCCTATGGTAAAAAGATTCAAAAGAACTATGTATAAGCCTCGGTTAAACACCAAGAGCTTCAAGGACAGATCCGTACTATTGGGCAGATCCAGTTGGATGCCTACCAGGACTCTAAATAAGAAACTAAGGAACTTATGTTCACCTTTTTATCTTTAAAAATTAAAGACCTTATGGACCCTCAAAACCTCAAGCATTAAAAGGATTTTATGTAAATTACTTATTTTTGTAAACAGTTGGTTGATCGTGGGAAACTCTTTATAATCTCCATCTCTACTATTCATGAAAATATCATTTTGAAATAATGGAACTTTTTTATTCTACAATATTCACTTCACACTTGGTTTATTTTTTTTCTTTACAAATAATGTTTTGCACTACCTCAGATGTCTGAGGTTTGTTCATTACATAATACACCCTTAACCCCCCAATAATAGTTAGTAAAGACAAATTTAAGTGTCTTGAGACCTCTGCCATAAACTTGCAAAATTGCCAAATTCGAGACCAAGGTTCTGTAATAGGGCATTAAGCCTTATAACATTAACTCGCTTGATATATGTCATTTTGTAAGACTCAAAGCCAATAATTTTTGTACAAACATATACACCACAATAATTTTTAGGCATAAATACTTAAAATCAAACTTGTAAAGGGTCCTAATAACTTAGGCTTAAAATTTTCTTTAACCTTAAGACCCCTAGTCTGTCTAGAGACCTCTGAGGTAAGGTAAATTTTGGATCTGAAGTCTCACAAAGGGTCATAAACTTCTAAACTTAGGGAAATCCTTATAACGGTCATAAGTCCTTAAACAAGTTTTGAGACCTCCGGACTTAGAATGTTTTTAAATTTGTAGTCCTTAAAAGGGACCTAAGACCTCCAAACATAATATTTTTTTAAAGTTGAAGTCCTTAAAAGAGTCCTAAGACCTTCAAATTTAGAAACATTTAAGGGTCATATTGGGATGAAAAGCCTATGGATATTATCCCCCTCCGAGGAGGAGGTTTTGAGTTTCCAAAAAGGATCATAGGACCTCTAAACCTTGGGCCTTACACCTTTTCCTTGTTAAAAATAGAAATTTTAGAAAACAAATTTTATTTGAATTAGCCAAATTTTTTTTTACAAATAGATGTTTTTGTTTAAATATTGTTAGAAATAGTTTAAGTAGTGTTTGGCCAAATTTTATACATCTTTTTTCTATAGTTTTGAGGTGAAAAGAATAAGATGACTATAAGGATGTGACACTTATGGTTCTTTGGAGCTTAGCCTTTTGGGATAATGGATGCAAATCTCAATAATTCCATTTAGTCTTTTGTGGGTGCTTAGACATTTTACTGTTATTATTAAGCCATGGACAAAATCCTTTTAAATTGAATTTTTGGTCCTAAGACTCGAGATTAATCTTAAAGTCAAGGACTAAACCATTATAACTCTTTATTTTGTGTTCTTATACCTTGGTTTAACTTTTCAGCTAATGATAAAGTCCTTGAAACTCGATTTGTAGGCCATTAGACCTTACATTTTTAGAGATAAGGACGAACCACTTAAAGATTACAGATATTGAATACATCGTGGGTAAAGACTATATTCTTTTCATTTCATTTAAGTAGTAGAATATATTGTTTACAATCATTCTATTAGATGGTATACATCCCATGAGGCTTGATCTATCTTTAACGTTCTCCCTTCATTTGCACCTTTCTCTATGGACCTCAGACATATGCGGTGGTTGAGGTAACAAATTTGTTGGGACCTTAAGAATGTTCCAACATTTTTTTAGACCTCTGTAAGGTCTTATGGAGAACTGAGAGACCTTTTCTTATCTTTCCTAGAGGTGATATAGCACTCTCGAGCCTTATTTTCATCCCTAAAGACATCACCTATCCTAATGGGGGTTAGTAACCTCATCACCGACCCTCGTGTTGAGATAACATATAGTCCCTAAGTGTTGGTATGCCCATTATCACGTTGTAAGTAGAAGACGCGTCCTCTACTATTAACTTGTTCTAGATAGTTTTATATCAATATTTGGATCCAAGGGTGAGGGGAATAGTGACATCACTAAAGGATTAAGTGATTTATACTTTGAATCCAATGAGCGGAGTGGTTTCATGTGCTTTATGTCAAGTGCCATATCCTCAAAGACTTCTGAGAGCAAGATGTCTGCGGAACTACCTTCATATTAGCATTCCTAATGATCACGATTATGATGAATGTGTTGCCTTGAGGCAAACGGACCCTCTTTAGGTATGTTTATGGAAATACTCTAATGGGGATTCCTTTGTGGCATGATGAGTGAAACAAACACAGTTGACTTATAATCCTTCTTGTTGGATAAATCTTAGGTGAGCCTTTGTGGTCGTGGAAGATACACCACCACCAGTGACACCTTCAAAGATGTAGTTAACATCTATTATAGGGACATCATCCTTATTCATAATTTTAGTGCCATGTTGATATTTTTGTAAATCTTTCTCCGTGTATTCTTTGAGGTAACCTCTCTTTATAACCAATTTTATGGCTTCTTTCAGTCTGAAACAGTCTCTTGTGTTTTGTCCATGGTCACTATAGGATTGATAGTACTTGGAGTTGTTTCTTTTGTCGTCAACATTCTTGATGGGTTTTGGGTGAGGCAACATATATTCAGCTTTCAGGGCAGCAAAGACCTCCTTTATGGTTGTTGTGAGTGGGGTGAAGTGTTTGGCCTCTGGATGCCCACTTTTGGTAACCTATGTAATGCCCCAACCGGAATTTATGGGTTAGTCATGGGTCAATCCGATTAGACCCGAACATTAGGTGTGAAGTGAAATGAGATAACCTATATAATGTTGATAGTCTGGTTTTATTTAATTAACATTTTACTTATTTAGCATGCGATTCAATTTATATCAAGCTATATGTCGGACATGTGAGAAGTGTCCCCGAAATCTTAGCATTCAGAGCTACTAACGTAAAATAAAGAATGCGTACCTATATAACGCTCTCAAAATATGGAATTACATATAGCCTGCTGTAACAAAGGAAAGGGAATGAGTCGAATGCCCAGTGGGAAAATACAAAATGCAATATAGAATCGAATAGCAGAAAGGAGAATCCCTAACATACCACCTATATACATATGCGTATATTGTATATACATACATATACATGTACTAATGCACAAATACAATTATTTCAAAATGTTATGTGAGTTTATTAAATCGCATTATTCTTTAAAAAAAATACCCTATTTTACTTGACTTAACATTTATTTCGCGATTCAACGCAACTTGTTAAATATTCAAATAAAATAGCATTTGTTTAGAAGAAACACTCAATTTACTGAAATTTCCCATTTTAGTGACACCAAATCCATTTTAGTATTTTTCTTGAAAACCACCTTTCAACACATGCGTACTAAGGGATGGAAGGTACTTGTTTTCCTTTTGAAAACCATTCATGACACAATTGTCTTAATTATGGGTCGAAACCACCATAGGTCGCTTGATTACCTATGAACCAATTCACTATTATTACTAACTCACGATTCACCTAGACTTAGTCATTTTCATATTTCTTGTCCAAAATTATCCTTTAAAAATTAGGAACATTTATATGTTTCATTTCACCAAGGTTGCCTTTTCTAATTTTCTTAGCACAAACAATTTCTTTATCATGTTTCATTCTTTCTCATTAACGTTTTCTCAAAATTTACCTCATAACTGCCTACTTTAACGACGTTTACACCACCAACTACACTGCCATATGCTCTGGCTAGTGAATTGTATATTTAGCCCTTGGGCTCTCGGCCCTTATTAATTGTACAAGTTCTTTCGAGTTTCCTTTATCATTTGCTTGAACACTTTTTTGTGTCCACATTATTCCACTTTCGCCAGACAAAGCCAAACTCGGGGACTATTCCCCATATTATTGTTACACTTTGGAAAATCACCATTTCCTTCCCTTTTCACATTAACATTGATTTCATTCCGAAATTACTTCTATTCAGGACTATTTTGTGTAACACCTCTTCCAATAATTTTATTTCAAAAAAATGTTCCATTTTGCCTATTTGTTTCCAAACATGTTTTTTCCTTCATTTTCATAAGTGTTTTTTACAAAAAAAACATTATTTAATTATACATACTAAGTCCTTAAATATTTTTACTCCTTAACACTCGTTGTACACTTGGGAGTTAACACAAATTCCAAGTTAAAAATATCTTTATCTCATTACTTTGTTTATCAAAGAAATCATTTGGCATTTTGTAGACAACTGTGGCCATCCCGGGGGTTCACCCTTTTTCTTTTTCAAGGTTCCCCTTCGACGCGCACGTAGGATTGTGCCCTTTATCGAGGCGCTCGGCCGTCGTAAATGTGGGTAACGTGTAGAGATAGAGTCGCCAACCTATTTTGCAGAAAACAAGGTAAGAGAAATGTCATCGTATCAAGAGAACAACATCAAGGACAATACTGATGCTTGCGAAGTCAAGTAGTTCTAAGGTCTGAGGACTAAGTTACGGAATGGTAAGGTGTTAGGCACCCATCCCGCCCATTCGATCTCTCACGGGCATGTGTTAATCTTTTCCAGTTAGACTCCGTGAAGTGTGTGCTTATGTGCAAAATATGGATGAAGAATATAATCATTCAACTCGCGTCATGAAAATGGACTGAGTAAATTCATCCTTAGGACTGTTCCGAAAAATAATAACGAAAAATATAATATGAATGTTTGCCGAATCACAAGTTGTTATGGAAGAACGAATGCATGTATCGAACGAAACACAAGAATCTAAGAATATTACATTCATATATATATATGAAATGAAAAAAAATTATAAACATGTGTAAAGGAAGCCTAGAATCTCAAAATTTACCCAAGATGTCTACATAGCCCAAGGGGCATCAAAGTCCACGTAGTTCGCATAAAACATGGGGTAGGGTTTAGTCCATAAATCCATATGGGGGATTTCACTTATGTGTGTGTGTAGAGAGAACTATGCTTTTAAAGTGAGAGTGTGAGATGTTAATCTCACTTTTGGAATTTATAGATAAACCCTCCTTTTCTTATTGTAGGTTTTTTTTGTTAAAATAGAGGATGTGAAAATACTACTAATAAAGATTTGATATTAATGTATGGGATGTAATTAAATAAAGTTCTAAGGTATAAATAAAGCAACTAATATTAAAATAAGAGAATTAGACCTCCATACGATTGCTTGATGTTGATCTTGAGTGTAAATATGTTGATCTTGCAATGGGAAGAAAGTGGTATGAAGATATGGGGGGAATTTACTAATTGAAGTCAGAAAGTTATGGAATGGAATGTGGGAAATGGTCTTTTTAAGGAAGGGAACAACTCTGAATTCGAGAGAATGTTCATTGAATTACTTAGAGGGATGTTCAAGGGTAGGCTTTCAAAGTAAGGCCATGGCCTCTATTTATAGGGCCAAGGAATGTTGAGGGTTTCCTTTAAAAGTTAGGTCATGGTCCTAGGCTTGCCTATCGGCATAGCACCTCAGGTACACTATCTATAGGCAGGGTCCTAATGGTGTCATTCGACAGTCTGGGACAGGTTTTTTAGAAAAAAAAGTCACAAAATACAATCAAAAAGTAAGAATCGCACATGGGGAAGACGTTGGAAAGGGTATTAAGAGACTTTTCCGAATTCATTTATACACTTCCAAGTTCAGGAGTTGACTGATGTCAAATAGGGCCCGGAACTACCCATTCGTCACTAGGCCGAAAGTTTTTGAAGGAAAATAGATCGTTCGTCCCTACCATAAGGTCAATTTGCACATGTGATGGACATGTGGAAAAGGGTATCTAGAGCCATTCGATATTTCATTCATTTTCATTTGGTTTAGAGAGTTAGCCGAGGTCAAAAGGGGCTCGAAAGCGCCCGGTGACCCGTCGGAGTAAAATAGGTCGTTCGTCCATATCGTAAAGCTGATTCGTGCACGAAGCAAACTGTTGGGATGGTATTCATGTGACACCCCATCTAATTAAACATCGATTGCATAGGCCTTTATTAAATTAAAACAGGTTTCTCATACCGTCCATTCTAAGCATCACTGTCGAAAACTTTTTAATTACTAACACCTATGTTAAATTATACCGGTGCCAAATTTTATCTTTCTTTAAAATAGACAAATAAAAAATGCAGAAAAATAAATTACACAGTCAAAATATACTAGAGTCCAACCATAACAACATATAAATGAATAAGGGTTTGCCGAATAAACCATCGGCGAAAATCCAAAACCAAATACTCCATAATAATAAAATAACTAAAAGACTAAAAAATATACATGGACAACATGTCCATACATGGAATATTAAATGAGATCCTACACTAGATCAGCATGGAAGAATCATCTGGTCAAATCCTGTCAGCATCCACAATGCTACAGCTCTGGGTCCATGCAATGAAGTCACACGTGGCGTCTCTCTTGATGGACACCTCAATGGTTTTGAAAATAGTTTATAGAAAGTTTTAGTACACAAAACGTTTTGAAAATATTTAGCAAGCGTTTATTACATTAAAATTCGGTTATTGATTACGCATATTCACGTACACTCTCTATTGAGTTTTATCACCTCCCATCTATAGTGCACGCCTAACGTTCTATACTTACCCCACCTAGATATGATACCCAATCTAACTAGACTAAAGTATTCAACCGAACTTATCTACACATCTAAGTTCCCGTACCGCCCCTACTGTACCTTAATTTATTAACATCTCTCATGTGTTAATTATCAACACAAGTAACATTCCTCACCTGTTATCTTTTAAATAACTACATTAAGTATATCTCATTTAATTATCATTTCATTGTCCACAATCGTAATTAATATTCAAATATGTTATTAGCTTCGTCATATAATTAAGTTTCTCGACTTAATTTATTCTCATTAGATACACACTATCTAACTGTCTACTGTCACACATAATTAGGTTAATTATACCGTATATATTTCATGCATATTATATACAAATAAATATATATCTCGCTATAATATCAACTTAGCACACATCAAGGATTCATTGGTTCGGATGTTACTTCGACCCCAATTTATCATGTCATTCACATTGGTCCGGATATCCCTCGAGCCCAATGTGTGTGTGTGTGTGTGTGTGTGTATATATATATATTGGTTCAGATGTTCCATCGACCCCAATATTATTTACGATCGATATTGGTCCAAATAGCCCTCGACCCCAAATTGAACTCTCATGTATTGGTCCGGATGTTCCCTCGACCACAATACATTTAGTATACTTTAGGTATTTACGTTGCCTAAGTATTAATATGATTGGTATTCGCAGAACCTAATTATTCCCACTTTTACATAGTATATTTCTATTTTATACATACCTTACTATTTACTTTACGATTTCTCTCATTATCGTAATAATTCGAGTATTCACCCAACTGTAAGGGCTCTAGTTACCCCCTTTATAAATTTCAGTAGTTAAGCCTAACTCACCCGACTGGTCTACTTCATTAATTTAATTCTCCAACTCCCCGTAATTCAATATATTTCTCTCGGAGACTTTATAGAACAAAAATCAACCCAATTTCATTCTCATCTTAATCTTCAAAGTAAGACCAAACCATACCCCCATTCAAAGCCTACTATAAAATTCTAATCTCTCAATATTACTTTACCAAAGTGCTCAAAAATCTCACAATGACAATTTAGGGATTTAAGGAAAAAGGGAAAATTTTCAATTTTCTAAGTAGGCGAATCGATTTGTCATTGTCTGAATTGATTCGCTTTACCCGACTCGATTCATCGTAGGTCGAATCAATTCGAAATGGTTGAGATTTGGCAACTTCTTCTACTTCATGCGTTTTTCACCGTTAATATACCTCTAAACCTCATGAAACTTCACCAAACTTTAAATTAATCATACCTAACCATTTCTACATCCATCAGGATCAATTCCAACATGAGTTTTACAACAAATCAATACCATATATAATTAAGAACGAATTAGACCCTTCTAACATAAAAACAAAAAACTAGGATTCCATGTTCATCCTTTATTATTCATCAAAACCCAGATTTAATTCGTGGATAACAACACATAATCACTAATCTATTATCCTCTACTGACATCAAATCGTTCTACATTCAAATCCTACCCAAACATGTATTTAAATCAACCTTTTTCTTCCAAGAATCATCAAAAATCAATATAATTTGAACCATAGACACATGGGTATTATAACTTCATATTAATTTGTAATAAACAACTTTCCTGTAGGTTTTCCAGGGTCTGATTTCGTGGTGTTAATGATGTGTTGATGTTTCTCTCTTCAAATCCTCACTCCTTAGATGCTTAGGATGCAAGATTACGGTCCAATTCTTCAACAACACCTCTCAAGCCTTGAAAATTGGTTTCTCTTTTCTCTAAAATGGCTTCCTTTCGGTTTAACTGTTTATAACCCTGGCCTTAAGTCTTAAAAATCAGATATCACACTTAGAATTTCGTTGGACCCTTAACCTCTATTTTCCAAATGATAAAAACTCCCTCAATAGGTGCCGGTTTGGTCTAAAATTGACTCGGGACCCAAATAATATCCCCGGGTACACTTTTTTTGACTATTTTGACCCATTTGAGATCATATGTGACCTCTAAATTATTATTTAAGTTACTAAAAATATATTTCCTTTCTCAACCTCAAATTAGTCTGCACACGACTCCCGGTTGAGATAAAATGAAATACGCACATATCACTCGCTATGTCGTATTACACTAATCATCATTTATTTTCCATTCACACTTAGTAAATATTATACCATAATATTAATCAGTATCTTTCTCTCGATTAAATTTAATAATCACATTTATTATTTAATCACCTTAAATTACTTTACTCGCGTAATTTTAATACAACATATTTCCCCAATTAATTCCCGAATGAATTAAATTATAAATACGGAGAAATACGGGGTATTACAATTCAAAGTCCTTCAAGTATTTATGTTTCACAATCAAAGGGGTCCCGAGAGCGCTCGATGGCCTCCAGATCAGTTTTTGGGGTACCCCAAGGCTGATTTATGCATGAGGAGGACCGTTAGAAAGGGGATTCAGAGCCCTTGATAAATTCACTCATCTTTACTCTAAGCTGTTGAGTTAACCGGAGTCAAACAAGGCCTGAGAGTGCTCGATGGCCTCTAGATCAATTTTTGAGATAAAATGGATTGTCCGTCCTCGTAAGGCTGATTCACGCCCGGGGCACATCGTTAGAAAGGTAATTTAGAGCCCTTCAAAGATTCATTGAGCTTTTCTCATGTGATAAAGTTGAACCGAGTCAAACGGGGCCCGAGAGCACCTAGTGGACTCTAGATCGGTACTCGGAGTATGACTTAGGGTTTACGATGGATGAGTGAGTGATAGGGACCTAAGGAGGTGATTAAGGGGTCATAGTATGGGGTGTATACATAGATCCCCTTGACATGCATTCTTGAAATAAGTAAAGTACATCAAATGATAGATACCCCATCGACGTTAGGAAAGAGGATTTTCGGTCAATTCTATAGACCTGGAGGATAAGGATGATCGATTTAGAGGGTCGAGACCAATTATGATTGCGTAAGTAGATGAGGATGGATGATTTAGTTGGTCGACGAGGTGTTAAGATAGGGTGACTAATTCAATGGGTCGAGGTCAATTCTGAGCACATAAAGTTGTGCCAGGGACGATTAATTCTATGGGTCTAGGTGAATTATGTAGACCTAAAGTTGTTACACCAATTGTGAGGGTCGAGGCAAAATCTGAGGACCTAAAGTTGGGATGAATAATTATGAGGGGGAAAGGTCAATTTTGAGGACCTAAAGTTGGGATGAATAATTTTGAAGGCCAAGGATAATTCTGGGGACCTAAAGTTATGATGACCAATTCTGAGGGACAAAGTCAATTATGAGGACCTAAGGTCGGGACAACCAATTCTAAGGGATGAGGTTAATTATGAGGACCAAAAGTTGGGGGTGACCAATTTTGAGGGTCGAGGTCAACTATGAGGACCTAAAGTTATCATAACCTTCTAAAGACCGAGGCCAATTTTCAGGACCTCAAGTTAGGACGACTAATTCTAAGGGCCAATATCAATTCTGGGGACATAAGGTCATGACAACCAATTCAGAGGGACAAAGTCAATTCTGAGGACCTAAAGTTGGGACAACTAATTCTGAGGGTGAAGGTCAATTCTCAGGACCTAAAGTTGGTGGCGACCAATTCTGAGGGTCGAGGTCAATTTTGAGGACCTAAAGTTGGGACGACTAATTATAAGGGTGAGGTCAATTATGAGGACCTAAAGTTGGGACGATCGATTCTCAGGGCCTAGGTCAATTCTAAGGACATAAAGCTGGGATTACCAATTCTGAGGGGAAAGGTCAATACTCTGGACCTAAAGTTATAACGACCAATTATGAGGGCCAAGGTCAATTCTGAAAACCTTAAGTTATGACGACCAATTCTGAGAGATGATAATTCTGAGGACCTAAATTTTAGCATGGGTAATATCTCTCTTGAAGAATTTTAAATTATCTTTGGGGTGAAGGTGCACTTATGGTTTCGCTGGGGATTGTGTTGTCTTGAGACTCCGATCGGGGAATGTATGGTGTTTGAGTTTTCGACTGGATAATTAATTCAACTAGGGATTTTAAGCGTTTTTAAGGGTATTAGTTCTTCAAAAAATGATTTTCTCAAGAGAAAATAGTTTTGTTGAATTTTAGGAAATTTCTGAGTAACGCCAGGATTTTTCATGAATTTTCCGATTTTTTTTGGAGTTTTCTTCTACAAAATCTTAGGAGGAATACTAATGGGCAGGCTTGAGGGGGTTCCAATCGTTAATGTCATGGACTCATAAGCTTCCTTTGTAAGATTAAAAGGTGGATGCCGATCAAGATGGGTTGGGGCCTGCCAATCGACAGTCCCTTTAACCTTCTATAAAAAGGGGGCAATCCCTTCCCATTTTCCACACCTTCAAGAGTTTTAATCTTCTTCTTTATCTATCTAAGAGTCATTCTTAAGTCATTTCTTCTTCAAATCTTCAAATGTTTGGTACTACAAGTGATGTTTATAACAACAAATAGCTAGTGGTTGCTGACTAGGCTAGCTTAAAGTGGCGGTATAGGGTGCCCCCTCCATTGGGCTATGAGAATTCTCTTGAGTTGTTTCAGCCAGTCGTTAAAGAGTGTGTCTTGCTATGCTAGCCCGCATATCATTGTCATTTAGGGTGAGGAGCCCTTGCGTCTACATAATCTTAGTCACTTTTGGTTTTCCAATTCATTCTTCTCTTTATTTCTTGTGCCAATAGATGATTTTTCTTATATTTTCTTGCAGACTAACATATCTGCTTCGAGCATTCGATCTCGGGGGACAACTGGGTTGAAGGAGGTTTAGGAAAAACTCCCTACTTTTGTACATTGGATGGAATCGTACACTGGGTTTGACCCATTAGTGAATGATTTGGATGAGACACGACATTCCAGTGCGGTGTTATGTGCTATCGGGGAATGGTGACCGGACACTTTTTTTATATCGGAGGTGGTGCAAGAAGCTTTGGAGATGTAGGTACATTCGTATTGGGGTATTCTATAAAGATTTTTGTTTTAAGGGAGAATCTTTTTAGGATGAGGGTGGAGGTGAGTAAAAGGCGATAGGTGACATAGACGGCTCGTCTGATTATATTTTTTGCTTGGTGGTTTCTTGGTGGCGTCGAGCGACGATGTCATCCATATTTGATTTTTGCCATATCTGAGGACGATTTTTTATGTCCAACTGTACGATTGGGAGAGCTGGAATTTAGTGTCCATTTATTCTTCTTTGGATTCTTTCAGTTAGTACTATCGATAAAATTTTAGAGGAGCCACGTATCTTCTGGACATAATTTTGTATTTATGCATTTCCTTGCATTCTTCTTTTACTCTCTTTGTCGATTTTTATGTTTTTGCATACGTGGTTCTATGAGGTTATAGGGTATAACGCGGGGTTGATGGACATAAATGACAAGTATTTGGGGAGACTTCTTCCAGATATTTCGGTGGAAGAACTCCAACCGATGATCGAATTAGTTCTTAGCATTGGCGGACATGCAACGGGTCTTAAATGCCCAGACAAGCGACTAGGTTATCTATTCATCTTTTTTCGACTTCTTCTTGGTATCTTTATTTCTCGAGTAAATATTAGTTCTCTTTTTTGGGATTGAAGGTGACCTTCTACCCATGGGGGTGACTCCACAGGATACGAGGTTATGGGCATGCATGCGCATATGTCGCGGTTGATTGTGCACAAGTTTGGGTACGTATGGTACCTGGGGCTGAGGGTGGTGAGGTAGATCGTGGAGGAGAAGGTGGTGGTCCCACCATCGGCACCCCTATGTATAAGATGTAGGTGAGCGAGATATGAGAAGATACCAGGACGACAACGATGATAGCCGAGCCCTATATGCACTACACGGATACAATGGCAAGCTATGAATATTTGGACTTCGGGACGAGATGTTTGATGCCTTCCTGCATTTATGGCATGGAGAATAGGCCTCCACTCGCCACGACTTCGGGTAAGGTTACCAGTGTATCGATAGGGTTAGACCACAACATGGGTGATGGTACATCGGTGGTGATAGCAGAGGAGGCTCTGACTATATAAGTGACTCCCCCCTCTTATACTTTATCGTTGGACAACGGGGACTCACTAAGTGAGTTTCACCATCGTCATACAGTGGTGTCTAGGTTAATGTGTCTTATGGATGAGGCACTCTAGCATGAGGTATATTCCTTCTTTTGTTTTCTATTTCCATGTTCCTTTCTCTATACTGACTGATTTTTCTTTTTTGTTGTTCTTTGCTTACAGTACGTTCGGGTGCCGACCAACTGGTTGCGATATATCAAGGAATGGATGACCTCCATGTCTTAGTATATTAACAAGTTTGTTGCTTCCTTCTTTGTGTCATTTACCACCTCAAATGAGGGTCCTGGTTATGGAAATGGGTGATCCCCCTCTCGTCGCCAGGGAAAGTGTGTATGCCGTAGAGCTTGAGGATTTGAGAGGGGGGGGGGTCAATATTTTTTGGGATGGTTGAGGGTTTGGGAGAAGTCCCATTTTGAATTTTTTTTCTTCTGTTTTTCCCCAAAAAATGTAATCATGCAACAATATATATGAAAAAATGCGTTTTCTATTTTCAGTATTTTTCTTGATTTAGCGACCTATCTTCTATCCACTTTTTAATTTTCTGCTCAAATTAGAAAAGGAGAGTAAAAGTAATTAACTTGGGGTTAATATTTCTTTTGAAAACGAGATTTTTTTAGTTTTGAACAAAAAAAAAGAAAATATTTTTTAGCAAGAATTTATTTTGAGAATGAAAATGAGTTTGGGGGAAAATATTTATTAAGAAAGCGAGTAATAAAAAGGAATGACTCACGTGGCAACTTTTCAAAATTAGGATTTTTGGAAATTGGTTTTAGACAAAAGAAATAAAAAGATTTTTCTAAAATAGGGTATTTTCGATCGGCATACCCCTTGAGTTGCTTATCGGCATGGGGGTGACGTCAAATCACTCATAGTCTTGGATTTCACTTTCCTGCATAGCGGTGTACTTCTGTAGGGATGAGAATTAAATGGATTTCCAATTTTTTTGTTTTTCTTGAAGGATTTTAGGTATAAAAGGACAGTGTATGGGGTTTTTTTTCTTCACCAACATCCATATTTCTTTTAATTCTTCTCATTTTCTATTACCCAAATGGCTCTTCCCATGTATGAATAATTCTCCTCTTATCTTGAAGGTTTAGAATCCATGTGCTTTTAAAATGTTGATTATGATACTTTCAAACTCTGTTAAATTTCTCTATGGATTAATCGATCCATAGGCTGGAACTTGCTTGCAGCGGATGTACAATTCTAGTACCCTGATGACCATGTCTTCTATGTTAGATGAACGATATGTGTCCTTCCTATGAGGAATTCTCAGCAATGTTAGGGGTGAGACCCAGCGTCGTAGTCGCTATGGCCCATTTTTTCTCATTCTCCTTGGCCAATTATGGTGGAATTTCTCCATAGTTTTCCATTGTTGGCTTGCCATTCATTGATCTAAGTACTATATCTCTTCAGAAGTTTATGTATTCAGTGCTCCAGAGGGGCTTTTATGATGTTGATTTTGTCTAAGCTATTATTTTGGTCCTTTTTGCGAGGCTTTTACTAGTGACATGGGACAAGATAGTTGATCCCCAAGTGGTTACGATAGAGACATGGATATCTTATCATTGTAATTTTATGGCGGTGGTGGTTCCGTAGACCCTGAACAATCTAGATACTTGGAAGGACGTCCAATTCTATTTTTTAAGGGGCAGCACGGTGTTGTTGTTCATGTGGCTTGTAAAAAGGCTCCGTCTTGTGGCCCCTCGTGAGTATCCCTTGGCGGGTGTGCCTAATTTTTTTGTTCGACCTTTTTTTTCAGTTTCATCCCATTGATAGAGAATGGGGTCGACTAGTTTATGGAGAATTGACCCCGATGTCGTCATCTATTAGTGTCATGGTGGGGAGACTTGCAGCTTGTTTTGCAACTAGGACAGTGTCAATACTTGCGATTGGTAGGCCTCCATCAAACCTCCTTTTATTTCCCATAGCTTCTTTTACGCCAAGTTATATGGGAACAAATAGTTCTTCCTTGCATAACGAACTTCGTGCCGGTGAAGGACTACACATAATTATTATGAATGATACTGGGTTCCTTGTGACACTGCTTCCGGCTTTTTACTCGTCTCTCACAATTTGTAAGAGGGTCCTAACATGTGCCTGGGGACTACCTGATGTGGTAGTGGAAGCGGGTAGTGGTAAATTATATGGAGGAAGATACTGGGTAAAGGTGGTTTGTCTCCTTTGACATCATGGAGGAGGGTATCATGGTTTCATCCTATAACGAACCGACCTGTATTTATGGGTTACCCGTGAGTCAACCCGGTCCTACCCGAGCATTTGGTGTGAAGTGAAATGAAACAACCTATATAATGTTGCTAGTCTAGTTTACTTTTAGTTAGAATTTCACTTCTTTAGAATGTGGTTCCAGTTTTAAGATAAAGTACGTATGGGACTCATGGGGAGCCCCCCAAGTCCGAGTAAACAGAGCTACTAACGTAAAACAACTAAAATATACTTGCCTGTGTAATTATTTAAAAATATTAACACGAACCCAACCTGCGTTAACAAAGAGAGGGTGTAAGGCTATGCGCAGTGGGAATATACAAAGCAATATAGAAACGAACGATAGATAACAATACTCACATGCTACAATCACATGTATGCAAAATTATATATATGTACATATATATAAATATACCTTTAAAAAAATACACGTTCAAATTCATTAACATTTTTACTACCGAAACCTTACTCATTCTAGATTAATTTACCTTAATCTTGTCGAAAATTCATTTATTCATATTTAGCATTTCTCATCTTGTTCAACAAACTCGGTTCTATTTTAACATCATTACACTTGGTTTCATTCCAACTCATCCCTTTTTATGCATTGAAATATACTTTAGTATTTTCATAAAAAACACTATTTCAATGTACGCATTCATCATGTAAGAAAATACTTATTTGTCATTTGAAAACCTTTCAGTGCATACTTGTGCAAATTATGGGTTTAACAACTTAGGTTACTTAACCACCCATTTGACCACTTTACTTTACCCTTTTTACAATAACTTATGGACATTAACATATTTACACATTTACTTGTCCTTTCGCTTTACCGGAACATTCATAACATTCATTAAAATTAGGTTGTATTAACACATTTTATTGCACAACCCATTTTTTGACATATTCCTTATTTAGTTTATCCTTTCTCGATATCATTTACTGCATACATACATAGGCTTCACACCGACGGCTATATGCACCATATGCTCTGGCCGGTGATTTAGGGGTTTTCATCCAAGGGCTTCGGGCCCTTCTTGCATATTCCCGGTTGCATCTAAGTTCTTATTAATGTGTTTAACATGTTAAACATGTCCACATTATTCAACTCCCTTACATTTACCTGACCGAAGACAAACACCCGAACTTAACCGTCCATTTTTCCATTAATGCTTGGAAAATAGTTTCTTTTCTTCTTTAAGTCCTTTATCCACACACACGAGATTTATACTAGATTCGTTCATGCTTTAGGACTTAATTCATATTCACACATATTAGTGAGGGTAAATTGGTAACTCACTTAAAGTGGAACATTTTTATTTCATAAAAATGTTCCACTTTAAGTGAGTTACCAATTTACCCTTCATTCACCAAACTTGCAAATTAGGTATTTAACAAGTGTTATTTCTCATATATGGTTATTAAGTTCCAACTTAACATTTAAACGCTTTAGGAATTTAACACTTGTTTAACACCACACTTTCTATTTAAGCTCCAACATTTTCGTTTTGCCTTATTTCATGCTTAAACCCGACAATACTCTCTTTAAACTTGCTCACATACTTATTATCAAAATACCACAAGTTTATATACATAGAAAGTGAACATTAAATACGAAATCCTACCAAGTGGAATAAACATACATTTTTACTTCATAAAAATGCCCATGATTTCTTTTGGCTAAAATTACACTAAAATAATATTTCCTTACATTTTTATTCCATAAAAATGATTATTATTTCTTTTTCACCAAAATGACATTTCCTACATTTTTATTTCATAAATATTTATTATATCTTTTTCATTATAAATACTTCAAAATGGCATTTCCTACATTTTTATTTCATAGAAATTTCCTATTTAGATTATTAAGAAAACCGATAACAACAATATTTTTGCAACATTTTTATTTCATAAAAATGTATATATATCATTTTAAAATTTATTTCTATTTGCAAGACCCATTTTAATTCATCTTTTTACTACCCATTCCATACAAATGCCAAGATAGTCAATAATAAACACTAAGATATAAGCCAATATCATAAAGACATATATTTAATCTAATATGTGTAAGTAACATGCTGAAAATATACTACACATTACAATTTGATTCAAAATTAGTATTCCCACCTAAAAGTATGCAAAGATGGTGGTGGTGTTGATGAAGATGGGTGACTCCCCCACTCCAAAGGTGTCCCTAAAGGGAGTCACACAAACCTCCGCCATTAAAACTCCAGGAAAAGCTCCAACAAGTACTCCAAAATTCTCCGCAACCCATAGTTTTCATTTATGCAAACCCCCTTCAAATGCCCATAACAACTTCCAACAAACACTTCTTTTAACTCCCAATAAATGACTCTAATATTTCGTAGCTCCATCCTTCAATCAGTGGGGAAATAATTTTCTGGTGGTGTGGTCGTATGCACTATATTTTTATGGAATAAAATGGTGGAAGACAACTCAATTAAGGAAGAGGGAGCAACTATGATTTGTGTGAGGAGTATGGAATGAAATAGTAGTAATCAGATTATTATCTCATGCCTCATCCTAGTTATATACAATCAAGATAACCCTCAATCCATCTAAACACTCCATTTGAACCGTCCATGTCATAAATCTCCAAGATCGTCACACATAATCGTCGATCGAGGACTCCTATCTTGAGAACCAATTTGGCAGGAGCAGATTTCGAATGTTGCAAATATGATGCTTTTTTTTCTCGTACAAACATCAATAGTCCACAGGCCTACTAATCTAACTTCCTGATTCAAATAAATCATTAGGGCCTAGGATCTGTCTTGAGATATAAGTCCTCCAATGAAGCTTTGACAACAGATTGGGCAGTTGACTAAGTCCTCGTCTTTCGAACGATAGGCTTGATAGTTCAAACAATAAGCTCCAATCGTTCAAACTACAAGAAGAGTCCTTTAAACGATGACCTTCCTTACTCAAGACAGCCCCGTTTTTCCTTTATAACCCCAAACCTCTAAATATTTACATATGCTTCAACTAAATATCCAAAATCTTAAGAGGGCGCATATCGTATGTTACCCAAACTTCTCTATAATCTTTAATTAAATAATTCTCCTTATATTCCTTATGAAATTCAATTTGTTACTCGTAAATCCCTATAATAAGAATTTGTTCCTTCTCATATAAAATCAATACATAAATTAATTAAATTACTAGGGCAGGGTATTACAAACTTCCCTCTGTAGGGAATTCCATCCTCAAAATTATTAGTTTATCACAATATATAGTCCAGTTACTTATGATAAATTTCTAATCCTAATCATCATCAGCACTACGGTTCAAGCCCAAATTCCTATTATTAATTCGATCAAAATGGATCCTAAGGTTTCATTTTTGGAAAATCTCACGCATGTCTAACATGTATACTTGAACAAGCTTCAGGATGATTGCTATTCACCAAAGATTTCACTAACATTAATGAACTCATTAATTATGTCCACGCCAAGATTCACAACCCATATCTCCTCAAATACTTCTCGAACCATGTAGCCCAACTCAAAGCGCGGGTAAACACTTAGCAGCTTTACTGACCTAACTTTACGGCTGATCCAATGTTCCATCACCTTGATGATCCCACTCGATTTTCAAGCTCATGCTACAGAGCCCATCCTAGGTCAATAGAATCTGAACACTCCTTGCTAACCATCTCAACAATTTCCAAGACAATCCCCTTATCACATAGTTTCACACTGGACCTCTTAGGACCCAATGCTAACTTAGGGTCACCCTGGGTATCCCAACACAACGTATACGACCGATTGCCTCCTATTTTCGCAAAATTGCGAACCAAGTGCCACCCCCATTTAAGGCTTTAACAAGTTCTAATGTTCGTAACATTATCAAATTACAACCTCGGATACATGACCACGTCGTAATTAGTCAAACTTGCTAACTAAAACATGTTAACCTAAGCAATCGAGTAAAACACGCAACTATATGCAATAACACGAGACTACGTGCATACGCAAACTGGTGTGGGATGAAAGTGAAGCTGAGGAAGGGCACATCCAAGTACCATGAAGCATAAGACATAATAAGCCTAATTTGTATCACTAACGAGTTTACGTAGCACCACACCCGAATCAAAATCGATCAATAACTTCCCATTACAGGGATCAAGGAAGGCACAAGAATGTGAGTAATTAATCTATTGCCAAGCTTAAGGAGCACAATCTTATTATGACAACAAATCGAACCACTTGAAGTACGTACACTTAAAGTTTCTAACTCTTACCCTCACTCATTAAGCATAGTGGTCTTGCCACGTATCGTGTCTTTGCCTCTTAATCATGTCGAGTTCAAACTAGGAACCATCCATGCGTGCTGGATGGGCGGAATATAGACAAACTTCTTCACGATGTCAAAACTTTGGGCATCCCTCCTTAGGACTAATGCTACGTATCCACCACTGGTTGGAATAACTATCCTAATTCTATTTGAAGTTACTCCTCCTGACAATTATCATTAATTACCGACCTATCACAACTAGGACTCCAAAATTTTAATTGGCGGTAGCTAACCACGATTTTATGGATCAGTCTCATCAAGTGAACCACAACGCTCACAAAGTTTAAAACATTCAACTCATGAACCATTGCCACCATCCTAGTACAGCCTACATGTTCCTAAATCACAGTCATTCTAATAGAATCGTCAACTTTCAAGTATCGCCTATGCCTAATGGTTTGTCTTAATGGATCCATTACGAGTGCTATCTCTAAAGCCATTTAGGAGTGCGCTTTTGTTCAAATAAAGTAATTATTTAATTAAACACATTTTTTCAATTAAATCCTAAAAACATGCATCTAGATGATTTATCAAATAAAATAAATACAGCATGTGACACAACATATCAGGAAAAATCCCTGCAGGGCAAAACTATATTATTTTCACTATAATTTGTAAATAACGGTTACACGGATTATAATAAAAAAAACGTGTGATAAACAAAAATACCCGTAGGTGTCGGTTCAGATGTCGTCGACTGGAATCTCCCGTAAGAATTCCAGATGGCCAGCAATGAAGAAGAAACCGGCTTCTCCATAAAATACTCCAAAATGAGTAAGAATAATCTCTTGAAGGTTTATGATTTGCACATGTAAATGGGAATTAAGTGTGCATTTATAAGGAAGTTTTAAAGCCTAAAAAACAACTTTAGGAAAACATGGCAGATTTTGGGCCAGATTTTGCTCAACATGCTGCAAAAGGAATTTGACTAACAAATAGTGGTGACAACATTTGACATAGAAATCGAGGTCGGCGGCGTCATTCGAACGACATCGCGCGAGATGTCTATGTCATTCGAACGATAGTGACATCTCATTTGAATGAGCACGCCTTCTAAAAAAGTCCGTTTTAACTTAGAAAAAATTCTGCATTTGATAAAAAATAATTTCAGACTTTAAAAAAAATTCTAAAAAGTCCCAAATATTTTTGCAAATATAAACAAGATGTCACGAGTGAAGTTTACTGATAATGTGTGGTGGAGTTTGTGGGAAACGGTTGAGCAGTACGTAGAATGTATCTTAATGCACGAGTGAAGATGATGGATGGCTTGGATTTGGATAAAGGTCGTCGAGGATGATCGTGATGACATGTCGAATATAGCGGTATCAGACATACAAACTGTGATATAAGGAAAATAGAAAATTCCTAGATTCTACCTGGAAATTTGTAAAATTATGTCCTTACAAATCTCCCCCTATGTCTATGCCGGTACATACATTAAAAAATTCAAATTATGCAAACTCCCAAAAACAAATGACATATAAGATAATATCCCTATTAAACCCTCAAATTGAGAATATTAAGTGACATGTCTTCAATGAAACTTAAACATCTTCAACACTTCATAAACTCCCAAAGCTTTTCTCATCAGGGTGTACAATCCAATAGATATCAACTTTTAACCTACACACATGAGAAAAAGCAGATACCCGTGACACGCAATAGTTGAAATATAATGATATGCAAACATCAAAGATCAATGAAGCTTAAGGAAATCATAGATAAAGAACCAAGATTTTCTCCCCCATAATTCATTCTCCCCCTTTTTATGATGTCCCCAAAATAGACAGATATGAGCAGCATAAATATGGAAAATGTCACAAAAAAAATATCTATTTTTGAATTTTTCAAAATTTTTACTCAAAATATACAACAAAGAATTAAAGAATCTTCTATCTTTGAAGTTTTTTTTTCAAAATTTTTACACAAAGTGTACAACAAGGAATCACACCATGAAAGAACACAAAAATAACCAAGTCGATGATAGCGTAAATGTAGGGATGTGAACACATTTGATAGGTAAATAAACTCAATCAAACATATGTTCATGATGCATACGTGAAATCCTAACGAATGAACATCAAAAGTTTCCTTAGGTTTAAAAAAATTTTGAATTTAGATGACATCGTCTTAATCAAATCAACAAATCAAAGTTAAAGTGATTTCCACACCAATAATGTCCAAAACTATTTAGTGATTTTTTAAGATTTTCAAGGACGTGCAAACTCGTTTAAATTTTCCAACCAAACTCCCTCAGATGTATATTTTGATGGAGGTGATCTAAATTCTCAAACTTTGGAGAATTGATGGTGAAACCTAATGGCCCATATTTGGCATGTATTGCTTTTTATGGCCTTTAAATTGTTTCGGGCTCTTTTAACCTCTTTGGACCCCGGATAATAAAATTTCTCACTTTTTAGGTCTGTTTTAACGATGGCTTTAGCGCAAAGGATAGATAATTACCTTTCGTAGCCCCTCCCTATTTTTAAACTACCACACAATCTCACCAAACGGTTTTTACATGCACACCTTTCTTATGAAGTTTTATCACACTTGGTTTATTTTATGGACATGATTGAAGTGAAAACACCCAACTTGCATGTGATAAAACAAGCACAATAATCAAACAAATTCGTGCAAGTGTGAAATAACGGAAATCATGAGTTAAACATGTAGGAAGTAACACTTAATTACATCTTAATGACTCCAAACATTATAAAGCACAAGGATGATATGATATATTGTCTCGAAACACTATCAAATACTCACATGAATAAATGGATTGAAATTGTGACTTGGCTATCTTAAATGCTCATCCATAAAAGGTGTAAATAAAATACAAAAATGTTTTTGTTCTTTTCTAAAAATTTTATAATAAGAAAAATATTTTGTTCTTTTCTAAAAAAAATTATAAAAAAAAAAATATTTTTGTTCTTTTCTAAAATTTTTATAATAAGAAAATCTTTTTGTTCTTTTCTAAAAAAATTTATAAAAAGAAAAATCTTTTTGTTCTTTTCTAAAAATTTTATAAAAAGAAAATCTTTTTGTTCTTTTCTATTTGTTTTTTTAAATAAATAAATATACACATGATACAATCTAGAAACAACAATCATTTTATATGAACATGACAAAGCATCCTATCTTAGACATGGACTAACCCCTCAGTCAACTGTGCAAATCCCTAAAGACTTCCTAAGACTTTCGAATCTAAGGGCATCTAAAGGTTTCGTGAAAATATCGGCTAACTGGCGGTCAGTGGGTACGTAACTCAGGGATACAACTTTTTCCTCCACTAGCTATCGTTTAAAGTGTTCGTGTATCCTGATGTGCTTTGTGCGAGAATGCTGGACTGGATTGCGGTATATGTGTATCGCGCTCGTTTTATCACAACAAATGGTCATGGTGTCCAGTGAAATCCCATAATCCTCCAGCATTTGTTTCATCCACAAGAGTTGTGTGCAATAACTCCCGACGGCGATGTACTCAGCTTCCGCTGTGGACAACGAGATGGAGTTTTTCTTCTTGCTCAACCAGAAGACAAGAGAAAAACTAAAATAAAAACACCCACCAGAAGTGTTGTTACATCCATCTACAGCCCCCGCCTAATCGACATCTGCATAGGCGGACAAACGGTCATCGGTATCAAAGGAATACCAAATACCATATAAGAGAGTCCCACTCACGTATTTGATAATATATTTTAGAGAGAGTAAGTGTGACTCTTTTGGGGATGCCTGATATCATGCACATACTCCAACACTGAAGTCTATGTTAGGACGACTGGCAGTCAAGTAGAGAAGACTACCTATCATACTCCGATATAAGGTTTGCTCTATGTCCTTACATGTTGTGTCCTTACTAAGCTTGATAGAAGTACTCATAGGTGTACGAGCATGCTTAGCGGAGTCTAAACCAAATTTCTTCACTAGGTCTCTAACATACTTGGATTGGGAGATGAATATCCCATCCTCTAGCTGACGAACCTGGCGACCAAGGAAGAATGTAAGCTCACCAACCATGCTCATCTTAAACTCACTTTTCATCTCCTCCTCAAAGTGGTGAGCATGCTGGGAGCATGTGGATCCAATGACTATGTCGTCCAAATAGACCTGGGCAACCAAAATAGCACCGTCATCTCTCCTGACGAACAATGTCATATCCACTCCCCCTCTCTTAAAGCCACGAGCTAACAGATATGAATTAACACTCTCGTACCAAGCACGGGGTGCTTGCTTCAAACCATATAAGGCTTTCCTCAGATAGTAGACGTGCTCCGGGTGCGTCGGGTCTTCAAACCCTTTTGGTTGTACCACATAAACCTCCTTCTATAAAATGCCATTTATAAAGGCACTCTTGACATCCATCTAATATAACTTGAAGCACAGATGACATGCGATGGGGAGTAGTAAGCGGACGGACTCAAGCCTCGCAACAGGATCAAATGTCTCCCCAAAGTCTACACCCTCGATTTGTGTGTAGCCTTGAGCAACCAACCTAGCCTTATTTCTGATAATGGTACCATTTTCATCCATTTTATTCTTGAAAATCCACCTAGTACCTATCACATAAGTCTCACTAGGTCTGGGGCCAAGTTCCCATGCATTATTCTTTTTAAATTGAAGAAACTCATCCTTCATGGTAGATATCTAATGTTCATCCTTGAGTGCTTCTTTGTGATTATTGGGCTCGAGTGTGGACGTGTAGTAAAAATGACTAACAACGTTCTCTAGCTGAGCATGAGTCTTGACCCCAAAAGTGGGATCGCCAACAATGGCAGAAGGATCATGACTCTTGCGAACCCAAGCAGGTGTGTCCCCTAACATAGGAGTAGAGTCCACAGAGTGTGGGTGAGGGATAAGTAAGTCGCTACCAAAAAAGTCCTCATCCTCACACTGAAGGCTAGGATCAATAAACGCTAAAGGTTCATCATCTTGCACGGTGACGTTTATTGACTCCATAACCTTAGAGATCTTCAGGTTAAAAACCCGGTACGCTCTACCTTTTGATGAATATCCTAGAAATATTCTCTCGTCGCTCCGGGAGTCAAACTTTCCTAGTTTCTCTCTATCATGTAGGTTGTAGCTTTTACTCCCAAAGACACGAAAATAAGCAAGGTTGGGTTTCTTGCCAGTCCACAATTCATAAGGCATCTTAAGTGTGTGTGGACGAAGGTAGACCCTATTCATCGTATGGCATGCAGTAGACACTGCCTCTGCCCGAAATCTTCTAGCAACCTTACGACCTAGAATCATAGATCTAGCCATTATTTGAATCAGCATATTCTTTCTCTCAATAATCCCATTTTCCTGAGGAGTTTTCACAGCTAAAAACTTATGTTTGATTCCTAGGATGTCACAGTAAAGATCTACCTTTGCTTCCTTAAATTATGTGCCATTATCACTATGTATCCTGTTAATAGTGACTCCATGTTAATTTTGCAGGACACGACACTTGGTCGTTAAAAACTCTACAACATCGAATTTTTCTCTCAGAAAACCAACAATCAAAAATCTGGAGAAATCATCTGCCATTACGAGGATATACCTCTTACCACCCAGACTCTCAGTACGAGTAGGATCCATAAGATCCATGTGAATTAATTCAAGCACACGGGAGGTGGTAATGGAATACAACTTCATGTGGGGATTTTAGATTTTCTTTCCCAACTGATAGGGTCCACAAACCATGGAAGTTAGCTTTCTAAGAGATGGTAAGCCACATACTAGGTCCTTTTTAGCTAAACGTGTCAAATCTTTTACGTTCACGTGACTTAGACGTTAGTGCCACAGATCCATAGGAGTGATCGTGGCGTTGTTGCAGACAAGTGAGGATATGGGCACAATCCCATGGCAATTATCTTTTGTCCTCACCCATTGAATTAAAAGCTTACCGGATTGATTGTAGACATTACACACATCCCGATCAAACTTTACGGTAAAGTTAGCGTCATACAGCTGACTAATACTGAGAAGGTTTGCCTTAAAACTTTTGACGTACAAAACATTCTCTAGCTTAAGAAATCCTGGTAGCACAACTGTACCTCATCCTACAATGCTATACTTGTTTCCATCTCCAAAGGTGACTCTACTATCCTTATATTCCTCTAGGCCTGTCATATGTCTGGAGCACCCACTATCAAAATACCACTGTGGGATATTACGTGCTTTGAGAGAGACATGAACAACGAGGGACTTTTCATCTTTCTTAGGTACCCAAGACGTGGTAATCTTTTCTTTACCCTTGTTGTTGTTGGTTTTAGCCGGGATGCGAGAAGCATTTACTGACGACAAAAATATCCGTCAAAATTCCTCCATTAAACTATGTGATGTCACAGCTAACAATGCAACACGCTCTCTCAGACTGGTAAAATCATTAGTATGATGTGGTCAAGAAGTAGTACGTCGTGTCCGACCTAAACTATAGAAAAACTCCATAAGGTGGCCTTTTCTTTTGCAGAACGTACAAAAGAACACGGTCTTAGGCGGACCTGGGTTTGGTATCTTTGGACGAACTCTTCTTCGTGGTATCTGGCGATGGCCATATGGAGTCGTAGTAAACTCAGGAATAGGTCCATGTGAAATTTGGGTCATGGAGGCACCATCAAAACCTATTCCCTGTCGATCACCAAAACCTAAAGCGAGGTCGAGGATCATATTTCCCATCTTTCCAGATCTATCCTCGATTTGAACCTTGACTTCCCGTGCTCGCTCAAGATCATGAGTAAGCAGGGCAATAAGGGCTTTATGTTTCTTTCGAGTCTCCAGGGAGGAATGGAGCTCATTCGTAAGACTAGCCACTTGTTTAGTCAAGTCCCCTTTCTCTTTCTCAAAGCCACTATCTCTCTCCAAACAGTCTATCTCTAAACAAACATTCTTTCTCAACACAGACAGACTCTCTTTCTCTCAAGGTAGTGAAGGTGGAGGATTCTCTCTCTCGCTTCTTTTAAATCTTCCATTAAAGCGGTGATCCTAAGAAATATCTCTTTGTTACGCTTTTTGGTTTTAAATGACTCATTATATAACTCAGCGTAGGCACGTTGAAGATTACACTCTCTCTCACTTGCATCATCCTCCCCCTCACTCACATCATTCTCACTATCGAGGAATCCCTGTGAAGTAGCATCCTCAATGTCATGAGGAGCACTAGAAGTATGACTAGCCATGAATGTGGTGAAGTTGCATTCATGTGGTGACTCGTCTCCAGAATCCACCGACTTGACCTCATTGTCGTCACTAAGGGTAGCATTAAAGACATCTTTTCCCTTTTCTTTTGCAAGTCTGTTAAGCCTAGTAGCACACTCAAAAGCTCTATGACCCTTACTGTCTCACTCATACCATCTCTCACCGTCTTTAGGAGGGTATTTAAAACCTTTTTCATTTTTCTTATTTTTCTCAAAAAAATATTTTATCTTTGAAATTTTCATTTTTCTTGAATTTGAGAATTTTCTTGAAATCTTTAGCAAATAGGGCCAAATCATCTAAATCAAAATCACACTGAGAATCTGACGTTTCTATCTCCCTTTTTCTAGATGACTCAACTCTCTTTCTTGTCGACCCCTAACTTTTTCTACCATGGGCATTAAGTGCAATACCTTTATCTTTAGGTTTGAAGGATTTAGAAAACATATCAATATCATACGTTTGTAAGTCTCCTACAAGTTCCTCCAATTTAAGCGTATTTAAATTACCAATAGAATTTAGCAGAGTGTGTTTAGGGATAAAATGCTTATGAAGTGATCTTAGAATCTTTTTAACAACTCTATCATTATGAATGTGTTCGCCAAGATTAAAACTAGTGTTAACAATATCAGATAACGTAGCATAAAATTTATCAAAACATTAAGTCTCAAGCATGGTGATAGTTTCAAATTGAGTTGTTAAATTTTGTAGTTTAGACTCTTTCACATCATTAGTTCCATCATGGGTAAGTTGTAAAACAACCCATGCCTCTTTTGATGTGGTACACGTCATGATAGGTCAGAACTCGTCAAGTGTGACAGATCCAGAAATAGCACTTAAACCCTTAGAATTAAAAGATGACCATTTAAATTCGTCTTCAGTCCATTCAGTCATAGATTTTAAATTAGTCACGCTATCAGCAGTGACGGAGGGAGGTGTCCACCCTCTTTCAACCAAAATCCAAACACGTTCATCAATGGCTTTTAAAGTAGATTTCTTGTGGGCTTTCCAGTAAGCATAGTTTGTCCCGTCAAAAACTGACATTTTATTATATAATTTCTCCATTGAACAAGCCCTTTTTCAAAAATAAATTTTTCAGAAAATTGATATCTTAAAAAAAATTTGCTGAAAATTACACGGTATATTGTTTCATTGCCTCTGATACCAATTTGAAGAGTGCGCTTTTGTTCAAATAAATGAATTATTTAATTAAACACAATTTTTCAATTAAATCCTAAAAACATGCATCTAGATGATTTATCAAATAAAATAAATATAGCATGTGTCACAACATATCAGGAAAAATCTCCGCAGGGCAAAACCATATTATTTTCACTATAATTTGTAAAGAACGGTTACACGGATTATATTGAAAAAAAGTGTGACATACGAAAATACTCATAGGTGTCGGTTCTGATGTCGTCGGCTGGAATCTCCCGTACGAATTCCAGATGTGAAGCAATGGAGAAGATACCGACTTCTCCTTAAAATACTCCAAAATGAGTAAGAATAATCTCTTGAAGGTTTATGATGTGCACATGTAAATGGGAATTAAGTGTGCATTTATAAGGAAGTTTTAAAGCCTAAAAAACAACATTTGAAAAACATGGTAGATTTTGGGCTGGATTTTGCTCCACATGCTGCAAAAGGAATTTGACCAGCAAATAGTGGTGACTGCATTTGACATAGAAATCGAGATCGGCGGTGTCGTTCGAACGACATTGGATGTCGCTCAAACGAGGACACATGTCGTTCGAACGACATCGTGCGAGATGTCTATGTCGTTCGAACGACAGTGACATCTCGTTTGAACGATCACGCGTTCCATAAAAAGTCCGTTTCAGCTTAGAAAAAATTCTGCTTTTGATAAAAAATAATTTCAGACTTTAAAAAATATTTTCTAAAAAAGTCCTATATATTTATGAAAATATAAACAACTCCAATTAATCATTTTACTGATAATGTGTCGTGGAGTTTATGGGAAATGGTTGAGCAGTACGTAGCATGTAGCTTGAAGCACGAGTGAAGATGATGGATGCATGGATTTGGATAAAGGCCGTCAAGGGTCTACCATCACTTATGTAAACATCGATACAATAATGATTCCCAATGCATCATGGTTGACAACATCAAAATTAATTATTTCTCTAAATAGCTTACGCGCCTAGTATAATAAACCACGAGTCATACCATGACATATGGCACACAACCGCGATTTACTATTTCTAGGAAATGACTATCACTTGATTTAATGCCTCATCAGATAAACCTTTGTATATATCTTTAGGGAATGTTCAATACAATTTCACAAGCCTATGGCTTTTAATCCTCGATGAATGTTCAACTAATATACTAAATTACCTTACAATGAAAACGCTATACCATGTGCTAATTTATCAATTAACACAACTGCACACATATCTATTCATATATTAGTAGTATACGGGGCATCGGGTATTGCCTACAAACGCGAAGGCCCACGCTCACGAACTCCATAAGGGATCCTATTTATTAATGCCAAACTAATATCACCAAATTCATATATTATTATCATCCAGGGTTTTGGTAGGACAAGGGGCGTCGGGTACAGCCCAAGAAGAGGCCCACCCTAATAATGCTGCAAGAGGTCCTATTCTAAAACATCACAACTTAGTTACTTGATACTAGGTCACCACGATTATCTAGGTTCACTACTAGTCTACCTCAATAGTCAAGATTATCTAAATCCTCACTATAGTAAAGGCACATGAATAGGGATATACTAAACTTAAGCTAGCAACGAGGGACCTAATACTTTCTTGCCGCGGAGTTAATCACTTGTAAATACATTCACCGACCAACAACCACTAAGGTGTTCACCCATAAGGATAACATCCTACAAACTAAGACTGAATTATCCTCTAGCTTTGACCTACATCAATTTATATGCTCATTGAATTTCCCATTAATCACGTTATTACCCCAATGATCGAATTTTGCCCAATTATCACATCGCTCTTGACCTCTCACACGTGTCACACCCAAGGTTACATATAATTAAATTCATGACTTCTCATTACATAATTATGACAATGTAATAATCAATCCCCAATAGTTAATTATTCACAATTTGATGCCACTTGCCCAACGGATGATATCTCATCCTATTACTAACTCCAAAGACTCTAAGTCATCAAAGGCTGCAACAACACCTCACACACAACCCACAGTGTCACCACTAATAGGCTTACATGGACACTCGTAAAATATTAACACACTAAATCATAAATGTGGAAGAGACTTATAAAAATTACTTAATCGTATTCCACTTAGCACTAACTTACTTGTCTTACTGACCTCTTTGACCTTACCATCGAGGACAGAAACTAAACAGTCACAAAATTCGCATGATCGACCCAAAGCAACATCAATGTCAAATGATCCATTATCGACCTCATCATGTCAATCCCAGAAAGAACCTTCAACGTAGAGATCTAATACCATTTGTAATAGCCCGACCTAGATTTATGGGTTAACCATGAGTCAACTCGGTTCAGCCCGAGCGTCAAGTGTGAAATGCAATGAAATAACCTATATAATTTTTCTAGTCCAACTTTGTTTTAGGTAACGTTTCACCTCTTTAGCATGCGATTCCAGTTTGAAGATAAACTATGTGTGGGACCCACGGGGCGCACCCCATGTCCGAGTAAACAGATCTACTAATGTAAAACTAATAAAGTTTACTTACTTGTGTAATGCTCTAAAAGTACGAACCCACACCTAACCAACCGTGACAAAGATAGTGTGTGAGCCTACACCAAGTGGGAATATATAAAGCAATTTAGAAATGAACGACAAAAAAGAATACTCGCATGCTACTATCACATGTATGTGAAAATATATATGTATCTACATATTTATAAATATACCTTTAAAATATACACATTCAAATACATTAACCATTTTACTCCCGAAAACCATACTCATTCCAGATTAATATACCTTAATCTTGTAGAAACTTCCTTTATTCATATTTATCGTTTTTCACCTTGTTCAACACACTCGGTTTTATCTTAACATTACTACACTTGTTTTATTCCAACACATTCATTTTTCTGCATTAAAATATACATTAGTTTTTCATAGAAAGTACTATTTCAACGCACGCCTTCATCGTGTTAGAAAATACTTATTTGTCATTTGAAAACCTTTGAGTGCATACTTGTGAAAATTATGGGTTTAACAACTTAGGTTAATTAAACACCCATTTGCCCACTTTACTTTGCCCTTTTTACCTTAACTTACGAACATTAATAGATTTACACATTTTCTTTTCGGAATATTTATTACATTCATTCAAGTTAGGTTGCATCAACACATTTTACTGCACAACCCATTTCTTGATATATTCGTTATTTACTTTATCTTTTCTCAAAATCATCATTTACCGCATACTTACATGGGCTCTACACCGACTGTTATGCGCACCATATGCTCTGGTCGGTGATTTATGGGTTTTCATCCAAAGTATCAGTTGCATCTAAGTACTTATTAATGTGTTAAACATTTTACACGTGTCCACATTATTCCACTCCCTTACTTTTACCCGACGAAACCCAAAAACCCGGACTTAACAATCCGTTTTTCCATTAACGCTTAGAAAATAGTTTATTTTATTATTTAAGTCCTTTATCTACATACACGTGATTTATACTAGATTCATTCATGCCTTAGGACTTAATTCATTTTCATACATATTAGTGTCAAGACATTCTTTAACATTTTAATTTCATAAAAATGTTCCACTTAAATAAATTGCCAATTTACCCTTTATTCGCATAACTTACAAATTAGTCATTTAAGAAGTGTTATTTCTCATATATGGTTATTAAGTTCCAACTTAACACTTAAATGCTTTGTCATTTAACACTTGTTTAACACCACACATTACATTTAATCTCCCAAATTTTTTATTGTCTTATTTCATGCTTAAACCTGAAAAGACTCTCTTTAAACTTGCTGACATATTTATTATCAAAATACTACAACTTTATATGCATAGAAAGTGAAATTTAAATACAAAATCCTACCAAGTGGATTAAACATACATTTTTACTTCATAAAAATGCCCATTATTTCTTTTGGCTAAAAATACGCTAAAATAATATTTCCATACATTTTTATTCCATAAAAATGATTATTATTTATTTTTCACAAAAATGCACCAAAATGACATTTCCAACATTTTTATTTCGTGAAAATGTTATTATTTCTTTTTAATTAGAAATACATCAAAATGGCATTTCCTACATTTTTATTCCATAAAAATACCCTATTTAAGATTATTAAGAAAACCCATCACAATAATATTTTTCTAACATTTTATTTCATAAAAATGTATATTTATCATTCTGAAATTTATTTATATTTTCAAGACCCATTTCAATTCATCTTTTTGCTGCCCATTCCATACAAATCCCAAGATAGTCAATAGTTAACACTAAGATGTAAGCCAATATCACACACACACATATATTTAACCTAATATGTGTAAGTAACATGGTGAAAATTTACTACACTTTAAACTTTTATTCAAAATTAGTATTCCCACCTAAAAGTATCCAAAGATAGTGGTAGTGTTAATGAAGTTGGATGACTCCCCCACCTCCAAAATGTGGCCCTAAAGTGGTCACACAAAGCTCCACCTTGAAATCTTCTGGAAAAGCTTTAATAAATACTCGAAAATGCTCAGCAACCCATCTATTTCATTTAAGCGCAACCCCCTTCAAACACCAACAAAAACTTCCAACAAATACTTCTTCTAACTCCTAACAAATAATTCTAATATTTTGTAGCTTGATCTTTCAATCAGTGGGGAAATCATTGTGTGTCATATGCATTATATTTTTATGAAATAATATGGTGGAAGACATCTCAATTAAGGAAGAAGGAGAAACTATGATTTGTGTGAGGAGTATGGAATGAAATAGTAGTAATCAGATTATTATCTCATGCCTCATCCTAGTTATATACAATCGAGATAACCCTCAACCCATCTAAACACTCAATTCGAACAATCCCTCTCAAAAATCTCCAAGATCATGAAATGTAACCGTCGATCGACGGCTCCTATCTTAACAGCCAATTTGGCAGGAGAGGGTTTCAAACATTGCAAATCTCATGATTTTAACTTCCTCGTACAAACATCAATAGTCCACAGGCATACTAATGTAGCTACCTGATTCAGACAAATCATTAGGACCCATGAGGTGGCTTGAGAAATAAGTCCTCCAATGAAGTTTTGACAACATATGGAGTAGCTGACTTCGTCCTCATCATTCGAATGACATTCTTGGTTGTTTAAACAACAAGCTCTGATCGTTAGAATGATATGTTGAGTCATTCAAACGACGACCTTCTTTACTTAAGACGGACTCATTTTTCCCTTGTATCCCAAACCCTCTAAATCATTCCATCTACTTTAATTAAATATCAAAAATCTTAAGAGGGCTCATATCGTATGTTACCCAAAAATTTCTATAATACTATATTAAATAATTCTCCATATATTCCTTATGTAATCCAATTGTTTACACATAAATCCCTATAATCAGAATTTGTTCATCCTCATATAAAATCAATACATAAATTAATTAAATTATCGGGGCGGGGTATTACACGTCTAAACTTATCGGGGTGTATCTCTCCATGGAGCACATATGAAGTGTTAACAAGTAACGAGAGACTTAGGGACCTCAGGGGGTAGGGAATGGTGATGAAGCGGGGTGGTTTGGCAATTGAGGACAATGTCTTATGAAGGTGGGGTAAAAAAATTCCGAGATATGGTAATTTCTGTTTTGGGTGATTTTGGTGTTTTCTTGTGGGGTTAGGGATAATATTTGTGAAGTTGGTAGTGATTAGGTAGGTTTATTTAATATGGTTTGGTCAGTGGAAAGTGAGGGGTATGTTTAGCTCCATTCACTGATATTTCATATAACAGTGATATATTCCTTCATTAGATATAAAAATGATTTTGACCATATTTTGTTGTGCGTCTTGTTGAGTTTTCGCATTTTAAACTATCTATACCAATCGCTAAGGAATACATAATCCTTTTATTCATGTAAAAGATGGGATGGACTACCGTTCTCGGAGGTTTAAAAAGAATAGCATTTTGTGAAAAAAAGGGGATCGTGCCCATGTATGACGTATGGTATGCCTAAGTACCTCTCGAGGTTTTGAAATTTTTCATGAGTTACATTTTGACAAGAGATGTTCGTTAAGAGGATTAGGTTCCACGTAGTTCTGGGTAGGGGAAATGAAGAGATGTTGTTAGAATAGAAGGGGGATAAGAAGAGTTGTATTTCCACAAGATTTTCGAATAAGGGTAAAATTTCATGAGATGGTCCAAGTTGACTAGATGCGCCATTTCTTATCCATTGAGGTTGGTAAGCATAGTGAAGCCACCTGAAATAATTTTTTTTACAGCGCCAATTCGGGTAGAATTTCACGCTGGGTTCCCAAACGGGTTATATGATATCCTTAAGAGCAAGGTCTCCGTCCTGGACACTACGGTCCTTGACTTTTCATATGAATGATTACGCTATCCAGCGATAATACCCCTATATCTGGCATAAAGATTTAAGTCTCTTTTATTCCAAGAATGATAGTTCATCAAAGCAGTTATGATGCCAATGTGCATCGCTAACTTTTCTATCAAGCATGACAAGTAAGGTAGGTATATCTATCTTAACGGACAGGATTGCTTCCATGTCGTACACTCGAGAATAAGGGGTAGCCCCAGTACGATTTTTGATTGAAATGTGGTAGCCCTAGGTCGCATATGAAATCCGGTCTGCCCAATATCTGCAACTCTCAATCATCTTTATAATGATGGTTTTGAGGATTTATTAGAGTATTATTTTTTTCTTTCAAACCTGCATTCGTTAACTAGTTATGTGATTTGGTCTTCAAAATGGAGTCCATTATCTGATACGATCTCATAGAGAACCCCGTATCGGTAGATAGTGTTCTTTTTTATGAACTTTGCCACTTTCTTGGCATTTTATTGCATATAATTAGACTTCTACCAATTTAGTGAAGTAGTCAATGGCGTTTAGAATCTTTGGGTGTAGCTTTCCTTATGATGTCAATGCCCCAAGTGGAGAAGGAGAGGTCATGTTGTATAATTCTCGAGAAAGTAAGTGTTGGAGATTGGAAAACTACTCACATTTGAGGCCTCTTCGAACATGGGACATTGCAATGTTAAACCACGGTGGTTCACTAGTACCCTTTATGAATGATATTTTTGGCAAGCATATGAACATTCGTGTGGGGTGCGCATTCCCCACTATGTATTTTCTACATCATTTCTTCAATATCAACCCCTACTATGAAATGAAAATGGATTATGTCGAAGTTTCTCTTAAAAAGTGCAATGTCGTAGATGATATACTGGGCATCCAGTTTATGAATGGTCACAAGGTCTTTCTTGTCTGCATTTAGGGAATACTTACAATGTTTGAGGAGTCGCCAAATGTCGTAGTACAGTACGCTAACCATATAAAAATATGCCTCGATGATGAGCTCAATATGGTAGAAAGAAGTGGGCATGGATTTTTTCTGAATTAGGAGAGGGGCCATTATTATTTTGTTCGGCATATCGATCATAAGGTCCAGGGGTGCAAGGGAGTATGTCAAACTTTTCTTTATACGAGGAAGGTAATGGAAGGTGACATCTTTTAACTGGGAAGTCTACTCTTCTAGGTGAGCGTGGAAGGGTAGAAGCTTTTTGTCTTTGACTTTCCACTTTCTAAGGATTTGGTTAATGATGAGGGTAGAATACCTATGGACATCTAGGGGCTTGATATATTTCCTGAGGTATATGGTGCATGATACATATTCAATAATGCTATTGGTGAAAGGAAAGTCTAATTTCATGGCAATGGGGGTTTGAGATTCATTAGGGGTGATTAATTATATCTCGATGACGTATCCTTTCTTATTGGCAGCTCCAGCAAAGAAAATTTTCCATATAAGGTCCTCCTAAGAGGTGAAGACAATGTCTAAATTTGGGAATTAAGAGACCAACTATCGGTTCCTTACATGGGGTAATCAACAAGGTAGTCAGAGATGGCTCTCCCTTTCATAGCTTTCTACGTGATGTACACAACATCGAATTCTGCTAACAACATCAACCAATGGCCATTCATCTGGACAAAGAGGTTTTCTCTAAAGGTATTTGAAGTGATCCATTTAGGATACTAGCCTAATAAGGAAGGAATCATATAGTTATGTATCTTCTGCATCACCTAGACTATGGAGACACGTTCTATCCCCAAAGTACTATAGTGTACTTTCTACCTAACCAATTTTTTACTAGAGCATTTGATGGATCTTTCCTTGTGGTATTCTTTAATGTACTGGGCTAACAAAGCCCCAGTTGTTGTATCAGGGATGGTCAAGTATAAGAGGAGAGGGACACTAGGTTGCAAAGGCATGTGCACCGGAGGTCGGGTGAGGTGTTGATTGATTTGGTCAAAGGCTTGTTAGCAGGCCTCATTCCATACATTAGTTGAATCATTTCGGAGAAGTTCGAAAATCAATTTGTAGATAGAAGTCAGTTTGATTATAAATCGACAGATGTATTATAGTTTACCTAGGAATATTTGGACTTCCTTCTCTACCTGTGGTGGTGGCATATAAAGTATGTATTTTAGCTTAGCAGGGTCTACTTTAATTACCTTCTTGCTGACCATGAATTCCTAGAGTTTTCCTTCCGTGATGCTTAAAACATATTTTTGTGGATTTAGCCACTCTGGTATATTCTTAACTGCTTGAAGAAATTTTAAAGGGTGGTAGTATGACCTTCCCCACTCATAGATTTAATAATCATGTCGTCCACATACACTTCAACCTCCTTGTAAATAGGGTCATGCAGGATAGTTATGGCTACCCTTTGGTAGGTAGCCCCGACATTTTTGAGTCCGAATGGCATGACAGTATAGAAAAAGGTTCCCTATGGGGTGACGAATGCGATTTCTCCTGATGTTCAATTTGAATCTTGATCTTGTTATATCGGGTGAATCCATTGACAAACAATTTTGGGGTATGGCTAGCCATATTGTCCATGGTCATGTCGATGTTAGGTAATGACTAATCATCTTTCATGGATGCTTTGTTCAAATCTCGGTAGTTACTGCATATGGAGACTCTTCCTCTTGTATTCGGCATGGGAACAATGTTAGAGAGACATATTGGCTATTCGAGCACGTAAATGAAACCCATATTGAATTATTTGACCACTTCCTCTATATCTTTGAGAGATCATTCGGTACTGAGTTTCCTTAACTTTTGTTTGACTGGACTGCATTTTAAGAATGTTGGGATCTCATGATGTGCTATTTTTGGGTCAATATCGGGCATTTCATCGTAGGAACATGCGGAGAAGTCCACGAATGCTTTTAGTAATTCTCTAAATTGTGCACACTCATGCTTTTTAAGCGTTCATCCTATCCTAATCTCGCACTAGTGGCAACTAGAAACGAGATTAAAAATAATAGTCTGATCATCATCAATTTGAATGCGGCTATGTTGTTTACTATTCTTCTTATTATGATTAGTTAGGAATTGTTCATTTGAAAAATCATCATCATCAAGAGTTTGATTGGAATCAAGTCAATTAATATAAAGTAAAACAAGATACTCAAACTCCTCGTTTTTTTTATTTTTAGGAAAAAAAAATGTTGAGAACGTCATTAAAAGAGGTCTCGGTTATATTAATATCAGGAAAAGGTAAAATAATAATAAGTGAGGAGACTTGAATAGGGTAAACAATAGGGTTGGGTTGAATTTGATCAGGTTGGACTGGTATGGCATTATAGTTGAGGAGAGGCATGTTAGCAGTCATCATCATAGCATCTGAGCAGATCATGCAGAGACTAAGCCTAATGTTTTCAAGTCGAAGGATTCTACGAAGTCACTTTTCTTAGAGTCTTTGGTAATCTCCATGGTGTATTAGATGAGAGGTGGCACTTCATGTTTGCAGTATTTAACCCAAGATTTACTGTCTTGAAAGAAGATTTCTAGCCCTGGTTTCATCTTCTCGTTAGGGTGGTCATACTAAGATTCAGGAAATCCATAGAAGGGGAAATTTTCACCCTCATTTATAAATCTTTCATTTAAAGAGTCTTTTGAAATAGTCTTTTTATCTTCCAAGCTTCTTTTTGGTCTCAATTAATGGAGTTATTTGAGTTCAGTCGTTGAAGGTTGGTAACCCAAGAAATGAGAGGGAAAGGCCTCATTCAAGATAATGGGCTCAAGAATCCCTTATTGGCATTGTCCTAGTCCCATTCTAGGCATGGAGTGCATGTTCTTGAACATCTGAACTACATTGGCATTTCCATGAGGGATGTGTTCTAGACATACTTGGTCTTTAATGTGGTCCCATGCTAGGAGGGGGAGCAGATCAATTTTGAAATCAAAGAGGATCATGTCATTGGTCTCATGTTAAATTTCCAATATCGGGTTACTGGTGCTTGCATGGTCTGCATTGTCACTATCCCCTAAAATGGCAATGACTTATCCTTTGGCAAAGAACTTCAATTTCTGATGGAGATAAGGGGTTAATACTCCGATGATGTGGATCCATGGATAGCTAAGGATTATATTAAAGCACATAGGTATATTGATGACTTGGAACTTGATGACAAGATTGATAGGGCGAACCCCTAGTGTGATTTTTATAGAACCCATTACTTCACGCTGAGTATTGCCACATGCATACAGTTAAAGGTTATAAGTGGATAGACATTGAGAGAAGATCCATTATCGATAAGTGGTAGTGGGAATGTCTTCCCCAGGACTTCGACGGAGATGTTAAGAGAATAATTATGAGAAGGGATGAACTTCGATATCTCTTCTTCAAAAAATGAGTAGAATGTGGAAGTGGTGAAAGATCCAACCATAATTACATCTTTTTAAGGAGTAGTGGAAGAAGGGACAGTAGATCGCATAAGGAGTTTTATCAAGGCATTTGGGTGCAACTGAGAGGACATGAAGAGTCCCCATAAGGTGATATTGGATTGGGTCTTCTTAATCTTATCAAGGAATTTTCTCTCTTCGATGGTCATTTCTAGCATTCGAAGTTCTTTGACAATACCTTTTGCTTTATTTACCCCTGCTGACTGAGGATTCAGATCATTGTATTGGTCACGTGGTTCCTAAAAGTGGGAAATAATAGGAACCCTATGGCTTTATCGACCTTGGTATAAATGGACACCTTATTGATTCCCCTTAGAAAATCCTTAAAGGAGATCATTCCACACACACTAGCAACTGAACTAGCTTCTTCATGATTTGACTCATCATTTGAATTGTCAAAGTCATACACCATCTGGTGGAAACTATGTCTTCTTTCCAAGAATAACTAATACACTTGACAACCTAAAAGGCTTCATAGTATATGTATTCCCACTCAACAAGTAATTGTATTGGGTAAAGGGACCAATCTTCCCTTAATCTTGAAAGCGGTGAGCAACTCAAAGATGCTGCAAATTTCACTTTTCTATCAATACATATCATACATGGTATGTACCAAATCATTTAAACTGGCTTCTTCAACAAGTGATACCCATTCATATGATTTTCGATCCCACTATCGGGCTTTCATAAATAAATTATTGAATTTATGACAATCAACGAACAATTTGGTGGGAAATTTTAGTAGAAACTCCAAGAATTGGTCTAATACAAAAGGTAACTCCATGCCTCCCCCTTAAATCGGGTGAGGATGGCGATGCAAGACCTTGTAAGGAGTGACAAAGCTTGATCAACGAATAAATTAGGGTGTAGGATAATGGATGTGTAAACCTTAAGAGGTTTGGGTGAGACCGTAAAGATAATGGGTGTTTTACTGGGCATGATTTGAGTACATGGGTCAAACTCTGTTTTTTTTAAGAAAATTGCATTTCTATGTGCTGGAAGTGGGTTGTGAGTGGTATTGAGTTTAGGATTAACCGGTGGGGTGATGATACCCCAGTCAATTAGGACTTGGACCACATTTCAATGGTGGAAGCATTGGTCGGTTGAAAAACCTACGAATTTGTGGAAATCACAAAGGGCATCGGGTTAAAAGTTTTTTGGGGATTGATTTGTTAATGGATTAAGATCCAAGGGCTTGATGAGATTTTGGCTTAACAAAGCCCGGTAGACTTTGGATAAGGGAGTATGGAACTTGGTGTATTTTATCTTGGAAGGATTAGGGTGACTTTTAAGTACCCAAGAGGTAGAAGGTTGGGATATGTTATTCATGGTTGAGAATGTAGCACTGATAAGATTTTCATACTTTTAGGGAGTGACCTGTCTGGTCACCCTCTTTGGTTCAGACTCCATTTTGGCGACACCTTCCTGAATTTCTACACCAGCCTCTCGAATGGCTCAAAAGTGTGGGTAATATTGTACTCCCACGGATTATCGAATATGAGGCAAGAAGTTGTTCTTCACAATACTAACTTGTACCTCCATGGAGGGCATGTTGGTCTTGATGGGAATTTTCTATCTCCATGTTAATATGATGCTACTGATTGTTTCCCTTGGGTTCTACTATAGTATCTCTAGGTCTCAGAAAATTACTTCTAACTCTTCGTTATACTTTTACTTAGACATGAATGCCCGGGAAAAATCCTCCCAACTACGGATCGTAGATTCTTCGAGGAATAGAAACCATCGAAGAGATCTTTGTTTCAAGGTCTCCTGAAACATATTGGCCATTATCTCTTTGGAATCACCAAGGAAAGTCATGGCTCGGTGATAGCTGCGAAGGTAAATAATTGGGGATCCATTTTCCCCGAACTTCTTGATGTTTGGCATCTTCAACTACTCTAGTATCTAGATTTGGGAAAGGAAGACATATGGGTGTAATCCATGTAGTTCGCGAATATATTGACTTGGTCGAATTTTTTTAGCAGTATTTTGAGGCCTTCCTTAACCTTGTACAGTTCCTCCTCTTTGGGATTCATAGGTACTGGTAGATTATCCCCTAGGTTGGCAATGTTCAGAATCTAGAGTTGAGTAGGGGATGTCCAATTGGTAGATCGAACACACAAAACATGTTGGTACTCTTCTAGGATCAAGAAAGGCTCGGGGGAGGATGGAACCATAAGATGAGGAAAGAGGAACTAGCGTTCTTCGATAATCTAGGCCCAATGTCACTACATTTTGTGGATCTCAATTTGAAGGTTCTTAATCTTGGTGCTCGATTGGGCTAAAATGGCCATCAGATATGGCTGAACATTCGGTGCTTAGTCGGTATTCTCCACAAAGAGCTCATGGAGTTGGATCCCAAACTCGAAAAAGGTAGCATAAGAAGCAGCGGAGCTTTACGGTGGTTTGAGGAAAGACCGAAGACAATAGGGGTCCAGGAAAAAATTGAGTATGGAATCAAATTGGCTCAAATTTATTTTTCAAACGAGGGAGAATGTTTTTAGTGCTTTTGAGAAAAGGGGTAAAAATGTTTTTAGGATTTTTGTTTAAAAAAAAAATAGGGAAAATGGAGAAGAATCTCAGCATGATTATTATTATTAGTAGTAGTAGAGTTTCCTTTGTATTAGCTTTGCCTAAATTCAAGATTAATGCCGGACAGGAACTGAGCCTGGAAAAATAGGGTTTGGAAATATCTAAGACACGGTTTGACTTGTTTTAGGCTCATGGACAGGGTCCTATTTTAAAAAAGTCAAAATAACACTATTTGTCGACACGAAATTTTGATATAATTTCGCATGATAACTAGAAAACTAAATATGAGTTCCCTAGATTTTAGTCCTCTATGAGGTTTACGTACTTGTTGGGTTCATGGAGGGGTTCCCCCTTTAGACATGAATTTCTCGAAATACCTATTGCCTATAAGGTTAATCATTCATAGGTATGTGTGGCTAAGACATTCGGTATACCGAAGTGTACGTGAATTGCCTCACGATATACCACGTGGGAACATTATGTATGGGAGCGAATTCTATATACTCGATGTACATGAGAGAGTTCCCAGTTATTAACCTCCCGTCAGCTATTAACCTCCCGTCATGAGTTCAGTCAAGAGGTAAGATACAGGGAAAATGTTCGATATGCGTCAAAGGTATGAGGCCAATGGAAGTGAGAGTCATATTGCTTAGGCTAACTAAACCCCATAAGACTAACGTCCATCACAAAGTGACCCCCTAGTATGGGACAAAATTTTATTGAATATTCTAATGCTCTTAGTGATGTAGTGAAAAAAAAATGCATGAGTCTTAATTAGCATCTTATGGAGAGAGAGTATTTTTTTTTCATGATTAGTAAATGGAGTATTACACTAATGAGGGAGAATATACAAGTATCATGAAAAGTAAATCTAGCATGGAGAATGAACACTCTACTAAGAATGCCGATAGGAAAGCTTGGGGATATATACATGTGAGTGAGTGACATGAGAATATTTACAATTGAGTGTGAGTGGTAATGAGCCTATAAATGGATCAACTACAAGTGGTGTGTGATATGTGTAAGTGAGCACAAAGTTAAATGTGAGAAGTGTGGGCATGTGCTAGTGAAAACTAAGCATGGATAATCTAAGTGGTGTGTGAACATGTGATTAAAAGTGAAGTTAAGTGTAATTGTGTGAAGTGTATGAGTGAGTGAAAGGTTATATAAACATGAGGTAGATATACACAAAAAGTAAATAGAGGAAAAAAGGAAACACACGGGTAGGTGCATACGCACACATGCAAAATGGAATAACACCCATAAAGAAATAGAGTCTAGTCCTCTTAAGAGTATTCCCCAATGGAGTCACCACTATGGCCATCCGGTGGGCTTCCCTATTTTTCTTTTCTAAGTGTTTCCTTCGATGCGTGTGTAGGATTTCTCCCTTTCTCGGGGCATTCAGCCATCGTCAATGTGGGGTAATGTAGAGATAGAGTCGCCAACCTATTTTGCACAAAGCAAACAAAGGAAATGTCACCCTTTCAAGAGAACAACATTAAGGACAATACTGATGCTTATGAAACAAAGTAGTTCAAAAGTCGAGGGCATAAATTATGGAATGAGAAGGTGTTACGCACCCACCCCGCCCTTTCGATCTCTCATGAGCATATGTTAATCTTTTCCTATTACACTCCCTAACCTGTGTGCCTTTGTGAATATTATATATATGAAGAATGGAATCATTCAACTCGCTTCATGGAAAAGGACTGAGTGAATTCATCCTTAGTATTGTTCCCAAAAATAATAATTCAAAATATAGTATGAGTGTTTGTCGAATCACGAGTTGTTATGGAAGACCGAATGTATATATCGGACGAAACACAAGCATGCAAGAATATGACATTCATTATATATATATATATATATATATATATATATATATGAAATATGAAATATTATGAACATGCATAAAGGAGGACTCGAATCTCGAAATTTACCTAAGACGCCTATGTAGCCTAAGGGGAATCAAAGTCCCCGTAGTTCACACATAACATAAGGTGGGGTTGAAACCATAAATCCAAATGGGGGATATCTCTTATGCGTGCGTTTAGAGAGAAATATTCTTTGAATGTAAAAGTGTGAGATGAGAATCCCTCTTTTAGAATTGGTAGATAAACCCTATTTTTCTTTTTTATTGATTTTTTTATGAAAATAGAGTAAATACAAATACTTATAATAAATGTTTGAGATTAATGTATGTTATGTAATGAAATAAAGAGATAAGGTAGAAGTAAAGAAACTAATACTAAAATAAGAGAATTACATAAAATGATAGAGAATTGGACATCGACATGAATGCTTGAAAGTAATCTTGAGTGTAGCTATGGTGATCTTGCAATGGGATGAATGTGGTATGAAGAGAAGCGGTGAACTTACTAATTGAAGTAAGAAAGTGATGGAATGGAAAATGGGAAATGGGCTTTTTAGGAAGGGAACAACCCTGAATTCGAGATAATGTTCTTTAAATTATCGAGGGGCGTGTTCAGGGTTTCCATTGAAGGTGAGGTCATGACCTCTATTTATAGGGCCAAGGGGGGTGTCGATCGGCATCATATTGGGACTTCTATTAGAATAGGACCTCAGACACACTACCGATAATCTTGGTCCGATGGTGCCATTTGGCAGTCTGGGATAGGTTTATTAAAAAATGATTGTAAAACGTAATTCATAAGTCAAAATCATGCATGGAGTGGACCGTTGGAATGGGTTTTCTTATCCCTTTAAGAATCCATTAAGCCATTCTTGAGTCTGAGAGTTGACTGACGTCAAACAGGACCCAAAAAAGCCCGTTGGTCACTAGGTAGGAAGTTTTCAATGGAAAATGGATCATTCGTCTATACCAGAATGTTGATTTGTTCACAGGATCGATTGTTGGGAATGGTATTTAGATAACTTCGATATTTCATTTATCTTCATTCAATTCGGAGAGTTGATCGAGGTTAAACAGGGCTTGAAAGGGCCTGATGACCCTTCAGACTAAAATAGGTCATTCGTTCTTACCGTAAGGCTTATTCGCACATGAAGTGAACCATTGGAAAGGGGATTCATAGACCTTCAGATATTCATTCATTTTCTCTCAATGTAGAGAGTTGACTAGAGTTAAACGGGGCCCTAAAGCGTCCTGTGGCTGTAAGATCAGTTATCGGGGTAAAATGAATTGTTCGTCCATACTATAAGGTCGATTTGCCCATGGAATAGACCGTTTGAAAGGGAATTCATAGACCTTGGGAGAATCATTGAGCTTCCCCCAACATGGAGAGTTGAATAGAGTTAAATGAGGCCTAGGAACACCCAGTGGCCTTTATATTAGTTTCTAAGGTAAAAGGATCGTTCATTCATATCGTAAGGTCGATTCGTGCATGGGACGGACCATTGGAAAGGGGATTTAGAGACCTTCAAAAATTGATTGAGATTTTTCTCATGCGAGAAAGTTAATCAGAGTCAAACAGGGATCAGAAGTTCCCAATGGCCTTTAGAATGGTACTCGATGTATGACCTAGAGTTTGTGATGAAAGAGTTAGTGCAAGAGACCTAAGGAGGTTCTTATGGGGGTCATTGGATAGGGTGTGTAAAGCTACTTTACCACAAAGTGCCATTTTTGCTTTATTAAGATATGTAGTCTTGAAAATATACAGTTATCACATTTTTCACACTTTTTAACACACTTTAGTGCTGAATTTTCTATTTTCTTTATTTCATGTTAAAACTCATTGAAACCTTTACTAAACTTGTCCATATACTCATTACCAAATTACTAAAAGTTTATATACATAAAAAGAGGTATTTTAAGTCCAAATATTAAAAAAAATGTATTTAACACGTGACTGATTCAAGGAATTTCATAACACTATCAAAAACATGCTTTTCACTATTAAAAGGCATTTTTGTTCTTCAAACTTAAGTAAATGTCCAATTTCACAAAATCCCATTTTTATAAGGAAACTTCAAGACTTTGTTTATAAAATATCTCAACGAGACAAATATTATTCAAAACATTGCATTTCATAAAATGTTTAGCAATAAGTTTTCTTGAAAATGTATCATTTTCTCCAAACATTTGAGGATCATCTGTAAAACCATTTTACATAAATCATGAAAAAATAATCCTTTATATTATATATGCATTCTACTCTTAAAAATCTTTGTACAAGACCAATTACTAATGAAATGGACTTCATAAACTTAAAGAGTTGAGTTTTGCATTTCAAGTATGCTCCTAGGATGGTAGGATGAAGAAAAAGGTGATCGAAACCTCCCACCTCCTAAGGTGGCCTTAAATAGGTTTCCTAGATACACAAGAATGCTCCATGAATTCTCCAAGAAAAAATACCTTCTCAATACCCTTCATTCTTCTTCTTCTCTTCCCCAAAAATCCCTAACATCATCTCCATAAATTTATATTTAGCCTTACAAGTGCCCTAGGTGATATCTAAGACTATGAGATGAACATGTATCCTCTAAATAAAAAGGACTATAAGAAATGCAAGGGCATTGTTTTGAATTCTTGAAAGGAGGATAAGTAAAATTCCGATAGTGAGGGTGAGTTAGATCACAAAGACATAGCTAGGTTTGCTAGGAAGTTCAAAACATTTCTTAAGATTACATAAGATAAAGTTTTCAAGAGAAATTAAAAACTGTGAATGACCATGATAGGAAGAAGATGGATAATGTTAAGAAGGTAGATGACCTCTTTCATGGCTAGTACACCGAGTTGTTGAAATTTTAAAAAAATGCCAACTTAAAGATAAATGCTAAGTCGATGGAATGTGTCATAAGTAATGATGATGCTAAATTAATAGAGGATTTCAGGGAATATGAGAAGACTCTTAGGGAGAAGCTCGAGTACAATGTGTGTGTGTGGATTGTTTGAGAGAGAGAGAGAGAGAGAGAGAGAGAGAGAGAGAGAGAGAGAGAGAGGGGAGAAAGATAACATTTGTGGATTGTTTGAAAATTTGAAGGAGTCCCTAAAATTTGACGATTCTTGTATTTTCCTTGAGTCTATGATTGTGGATTTAGAAGAGAAATTGAGACACTAGGGTCAATTCATATTTGATTTGGAATCTAGGTCAGACAAGTTGAATAAGATTTTAGGCATTGTCCCAATTAAATGATAACGTTGGAATTGTCTTTGATGACCACAATGCCACCTATCCAAAATCCAAAACCAATATTTTGAGATAGTCTACCATAGTTAAGGATGTTAGAAAATTTTAACACAAATGCATCATTCCTTGTCGTGTCTACACATGCACACATTGTGTTAGGTAAGGTCATCTTAGGCCTTTTTATTATGATCTTACAAAAGGTCCTAGGAAATCTAAATCTAGTGTCACCAAGCTCCCCGAAACCAAATATCGTCACAATACACCTATTTAGGTTAGAAAATCTAATTTGGTGGTATTAAATTATAGACATGCTGATTCTCGTACGCTTACACATGATTATTTTGTCTTTTGAGTCATTTATGAAAAAAATTCAAAAGCTCCGAATGATTTTTTTTTTTGTAGTTGGTTTCATACATTTTGTGTAACATATAGGTGTGTTTGAATCCCATTCATTCCATGTTTTTTATATGGATAGAACATTAGAGTATGGGGATTCATATAAGTATATGTCTCCACACACTTGCATTAGCTAATTTGAATTTTATCTTCTTATATTTAATGAGATAATTGATGTGTTCTCCTATAATTCTTACCTCATATATATCCATTTGATTGGGGGATTTAGGCATGTAAGAACTGTTTCCCAAGAGATTTTTAAGGTTTGTATAAATATGAGTTTGCAATGGAATATGACTATGAAGGGAGTAAATCTCCTTCGTGTGAAAGGTCACCATGGGCAAGATCCTTATAAATAAAAAAAGGCAAATGAAAATAAAATGAATGCCAAAGCCAAGTTTAGAATTTATCATGAATATGGTATCTTTAAAAAGAAAACATAGAAAAAAATTAGATATGTTTATTTTAAGGGTGGTAGATGTTGAAGATCAACAAGTTTGTACAAAGATAACTACTTAATAATTAATGTTTGATGCTATTAATTTTAGAGTCATCAAGACTTCTAAGCCAATGTAAATTTTGTATGTTTCTCCATTTTTTTATTTCAAATTATTTTTTAGTTCAGGATCAATCTATGTTTGATAAATTAATGTGATAAAATAAAACTACTTCGACTATCTTGAGTGGTTGGAGCATATTTACTTTATTTCTAGTTCATGCCCCTTTACTCCATACCGTATTTGGTTTAGACATATGTTTTCCATACAAGTGTGAAAACCATATGTTTTGTGACTTTTATGGTTCTTATACCTATATATATACATTCATATTGCATGATATACGGTTATTTACATATATGGTATTTGTTTTGAGTCATTGTGTTGTATTTAATTAAAGGTTTTCATAATTGTGTCATATCGACATCATTTATGAAGATATTGGTATCATTTATTTCATTTTTTTAATTGGTATAATTTGTTTCATAGTTTGGATTAATTGTGCTTATGTTGCCGAGGGTGTTTATTATTGTCATTTCACTTCACATCGCATAATATTTTCTTGTTTTCCTGTACATTCACAAGTTACATTTAGGGGGTGAAGTTGTTTTATATTATGCACATTACCTTTGTCTATTCCAGAATTAAAAGGGGGATAAGTTTAACGTAAGGGGGAGTAGTATTGTCTAAGGAGGATATGTTATACAAATGGGGAGTTTGAGTTTTCACATGAAAACTATATATTTCATATTTCTTTGCATTTGAAAGGTGTTCTTAGTGGGAAGATTTGGCAACGGTGCGATAAGGTTTCAAAAGCGAAAAGATAATCAAAGATTTTTGTCTGTCAAGTGTGTGTACTTTTTATTTTGGGGGTTGGAATTGAGTCTTAGAGATCTTGATGGGCCAATAGGTGTTTGATTTTGGGTTTTATCCTGGAATAGAAAAATGAACATAATTTTAAGGATAAATTTAACATCGAGTCAATTTGTATATGTATTTTTTTTTATGGAAGAGGGATTAAACCCCCAGATATACATTTATTAATGGAGAAAGAGCCTCTCCAAGGGCTTACAACCAAATGAGAACTACAAGAAGCCAATAAAGATTAAATATGGGAATTTATAAATATCCCCATTATAAATTAGACAAAAGACTATCGAGAAAATTGGAAGGAAGATCTAAGGTAGCTACATCCCATCTTATCAAGCCTATAGGCACCTCTAACAGTAGAAGGAAGATCAAGATCACTGTAAAAAAATCTTCAAAGAATCATCACCAGAACCATGATTGGCCAAAGCATCTGCAACCATATTAGATTCCTTGTAGCAATGAGAGAGAGTATAATTTAACATCAATAACTTTGACCTGATTTCCTCTGTTAAAGGGATCAAATGCCAAGGAGGTTTCCAATTGCTATTAATCAGATCCACCACAAACTTTGAATCAGCTTCAATCAGAACACTAGAAATATTATGATCAATACAAATCTTAATAACCATGTAGAGACCACTAAGTTCAGTAGAAGAGTTGGATATAACACCACTATATTGGGAAAAGGCCCAAATCATCTCACCCTTGTCATTTCTTAAAATACCCCCTGAGCCAGACACACTTGGATTCCCTTTAGAAGCTCCATCCACACTCAACTTATAACAATTAGGCGGAGGAAGAAGCCATTTCACTGATTTGAAGCTTTGAATTCTCCTGAGAGTGGTTAGATTAAAAATCTCTTGAATTACCTTATCAAAGAATGAGATATAAATCTTAAAAGGAAGATCCTTGAAAATATTTGAAATGAGATAAATGGATTTCGAAATTATCTCTTAAGGAACCATTTTATAATTCTCAAAGAATGCTTTATTTCTTCCTTTCCAAATCTGCCAACAAACCACAATTGGGATACATTTAGCTAGGAACTTAGAGTAGTCATTATGACCTGACTTTAACCAGCAGCTATGAAGCATAGATTGAACTGAAACTTTATCCAGCGGAATGCCCATAAGATCTGGAAAAAACTTAAAAATAGGCTGGATAATGGAGCATTGAAGAAACACATGATTAATTGATTCCTCATTGGATTTACAGGCTTTGCATCTAGAGCATAATCGAATACTAAATGATTTAACATTATCATCCAGAGCTAAACAGTCATTGAGGAATTTCCACATAAAAATAGAACATTTTTTTGGAATATGAGGATCCCATATAAATGTACTAACTCTAGAGGAAGGATAATGGACTTTGACAATGTCAAAATCAGATGAGAAGGAGAATTGGCCTGAAGTGGTGGGCTTCCAAATCAATTTATCATTAATAATCTCCATATTAGAAGAAAAAATATCTGCTACCACATTAATTTTTTTCCAGGTGAGAGAGCCCCTATATGAGGAGGCATTTGAATTTTTGTATCTATTTGAAATGTTAGAAGACCATAAGGAAGATTCAGACACTGACTTCCAATATAACTTCATCATTGAGGCTTTTGAAATAGCATTAAAATCTCCAAATCAAATATCGCCTTGAGATTGATCTCTACAAAGAAACTCCCTATTTTTCCACTGATATTTCCAACCAGATTTATAATGACCACCCCAAAAGAATTTATTAAAGAGCCTATGAATCTTTTGAATAATTGATTTTGGAGGAGAAAGGGAAGCCAGAAGGAATAGAGGAATAGAAGAGAGTACATGATACACATTTGGACAAAATGTTTTGAGAATAGGTTGGGATTTGAGTTCAGTTTGTCCTTCAAGCCTATGATACACATTGAAGATCTTAGTTTCCAAGCAAAGAAACATTGACATCATTATGAGTTATGTACTGATTTTTGTCTTTAATGTCTATGGATATGAAGAGGTACGAATGCATATTATGTTTGATCCATAGATATATTTTTGGGTCATTTGTTTTAAAATGTTTTGAGGCTATTTTTTGTAAAACTATTTTCAAGAAAAATATTATTTATGTTTTAAATTCATTAGAATGAGTATTCATTTTCGGTCAAATTAGTGTACCTAGTTTGTTCGAACGTGTTTTCATTTCGTTCAAATGACATTAGGGTTTTATTGAAACTGTTCAAATGAGATTCGAGAAAAATGTTTATTCCAAGGATGTAGGGGTTCATTTTAAGGTCGCTTGATGCCCATTCAAACGAGTTTCCAATTGTCATTCAGTAAACTATTCTCAGTCTGAGCGAGTATTCATAACTCGTTCGAACAACGTTAGTGTTTTCATTCAAACAAGTTGAATCAAAATCATTGCCACCAACTTTTTGCATATTTCTATAAATTATAGGGCTTGAAAGGATATTTTAGAGAGCAAAATTTCCAAGATAAATATAAAGACTCCCAAAACCTAGTTCAACCATAAAGTTTGAGATCCAAGTTTAACATAACATGTTTTTATGATATTTCTTTTATTATGCATGAAGATGGGTTTGTCTATATATTGAGCTTGTTTTAACCGTTGGATACCATGTTTCCATCATGCAATGGTTGGACCAGTCAAGAGGGAAATAAGATCGGTAGATATCGAGATGTGGTAAAAACACACACATTGAGATTGTTGTTGGAAGGTGTAAAACATTTGTTGTGAAAAAAGTAAGGAGTAAGGAAGAACATAAATGCTTAAAGGCATTGATTAAGTCTAAATTGTCCTTTTATTGATACTTATATCGTAGTGAACTTTTATAGCTAGACCATTCGAGGTTTTTCCCGTTGTGGACTTTCAACTTACATCGTCGTGTTGTGGTTTTCTTTACTTCTTCTTTCTATATCTCCTAAATGCATGCTTAGGTAAAGATGAAATATGTAAACTATTTACACAACGTCTAGTATTATTGGTGCAAAGTTAAAATCATAGTAACTATTTACTCAGTTCATTAATCTGGATAATTTAAAATTGGTGTTTCCCAATTAACATGTACAAATTAAATTACCCGATATCAATATTTTAATTTTCTAAATAGAAAAATATTATTAAATTAAAATAAAACCTGGAGATGAAAAATTAATTCACTTGACCAGGATGGGGTGTATACAATCATTCACATTATACAAAATCTTCTTAGTACAAACATATACACAATTATGCTCATAATTCTTACTTGCAACCTAGGGTTTTGATCCGTAAACAACATGTACCTCTCCAAAATATAATAAATCTACGAAGGAATGATTGAATACCAATTGTTAGCAAACCGGTATTGAATTTTAAAACACATAGTTATTTTAGTTGAAAGAAATTTATTTTTTCATGAATTGGAAATTAAAAATCAAAAACTGAGTTAAATGAATAATCTTGGGGTTTACAGAAACAATACCATAGCGGGTCTTATTGTGATCTATATGAGGATAAATAGGTGAAAGAAGATTAAGATCTTGCAGCTATCCCGAGGTCTCCAAATATCTTTTTAGAATGATTTGAAAACCTCAAATATTCTAGTATATGATTGTACCAAAGTAATCCTTGTGCTTAGGCTCTCTTAGAGAAAACACCATGGTGATATATGATAGAAATCACCTTCTCTCTTCTCAACCCTTCACAAAAATCTGAATAGTGTTTCCTATCTCCATCTCTAACCCTCAATAATGGATCATTAACCTAAAACCTTAGATTGCACCAATATTAATAGGTAAAAGTCATGGAATTTAGCTAGACTAGGCTTATAGAGAGTTTCAAGCCTATTACTTGGGTATTAGACTATACTAGGGAACTAACTATAACAATTAAATTGACATGAAAATAAATACTCAAAAATCACAATTACAATTATCTTAATCATTTATTTTATTTATTTAACCACAAGTAATGCCCCTAAATAATCACGATAGTAATTCAATTTAATTATCACTAAAGAACTCAGAATAAAGAGGTATTTATTTGTAAATTTAATTATGATCATAATATGATTCACCGTGTTATGTGTGTGATAGTCGCTTAGCCAAATCATTTTTTGCTAATCAATTTTAACGAACATCTAATTAATTCATTAATTCTAAAACTTAACTTATTTCCTATCCCACCGGATTATAAAATAATTTAATGAATGGATTTTACTAGTGGAATCAAAATATATAAGTCTATCAAGTGGTATCACAGTGCAAGATAACTCTTGGATGTGGATTCCTTTGCATTATGATCTTAGACGAACTCACATAACCATTTCACAACTTGTCGGGATCATGTCATTCAATATAAAATCTAAACGAAGCCATAAAATCCAAAGACCATTTGTTCAAGCATTCCAATCCTCATAACCCATGAGATTAAGAATCTATGCACACTTTGAAAACAGAGTGAAATTTCTTAAGTCTAATAAAGATTGCCCTATTCATGGGTTGCCCTCTTAAATACATTCCTGGATATTCCAATCACAATCATCCTTTGAACTATCATACAAGTTCTCAAACCATCATACAAGTTTCCATAGTATGAGATAAACCACTACGAGTGTACCACATTTATTTCGGTAGGTTGTTAAGTCTTATCTTGGTAATTAACGGTTCAATACTACTAGAATCAGTATTACCATCTCCCATTATAAAGTCGGACCTAACTCACCGGAACTCCTACTAAGTGCAATTGATCGACATGTTCATAATATGTTTAAATAATAAATAAAAACCATTCTCGTAACCATTATTATTATTTCAAAATTAACTGAAAGAAAATTACTTAAAAGTAAACTTCGTACATGGTTTTAAGAATAAAACCCCATCATACCAAGCCATTTTCTCACAAAATATTATGAAGCCCACTATCAAAGATAACTGCTTAAAGTGGTCTTACTTCAGACGAGGTACCTATGTACACTTTCAAAGGATTTCCACTAGTTCATTATAGGATAAATGGAGTATTACAATCTTGGGGACCTCTTAGGATTTGGTCAACAGAGTATGAGGTCTTGTGGCATTTGTCAACATTAAAGAGGACCTTAGTAAGTAACTGAATGATTTCTCTAAGGGAGTCATAATACTGGTTTAGGGATCTACTAGATGTACAAAGTGTATCACTCACAGAATTGTTCCAAGTTACAAGAATGATTTCACCACAGTGGGTTGTGAGTGTGCTATGAAGTGCGAAACACTTTTGAAATGATATAACTCTTGTGGGTTTGACTATTTGATCACCTTAATCTATTTTATGCTTGATATCGATACCTTTTCACCTTGTTCAATCCCTTACTTATAATAGAAATATTGGAGAGAGAATAAGGGGATTGTCACATCTTGGATAAGGTGTTCCTGAGGTCAACCAGTGTCAGGAAGGTGGTGGAGTGTTGGGAAAAGTAAAATTAGGTTAACTAAGTCGTTTTTTGAGTAAACCTAATACGGATGGGATCATTCACTATAAGTGGAGATGGGTAGTGGCGGTAGGTTGAATAGTGTTTTGCTTATTACCTACTCCATAAGACAACTTTGTGGGATGTTTGTCGAAGGTTTTAGGGGTCACAATAAAACCATGGAGTTGCTTGAAACTAATCATAATGTATCATGTATCCCTACACCCCTTGACCTGTGTGACCTTAGGAGTTGAATATCCTTTAATCTGATGGTGGATCTGAGCGTAAATCATGATAGAATCTTATTTGTTGTGGTCTCTGAGCTTACTGGATGAAGTAGTCCAGAACGACAAACCTTCCAATAATACCCCGAACCTTTTAGATATTTAAATTGTATAAGTGGGAGTAATTTGTAAATTTGAGGAATTTCTCTGAATAATAATTTTTGGAGTTTAAGAGTGTTAGATGTTTACCGACGTGTGTTACATTTACTTTTGGGACTAAGTAAATAAGTCGAATTATTTTAATTACATGTCGCAGTTGGGTAAAGAGACAAAGGATAATATTTTAATTGGAAAACTCGTATTGAGATGTGTTGGGTTTAATTAGTGAATTGTAGTTAAGTAACTTGGATGGATATTTCTAGGGCGTGGTTGGTTTCGGAATGGACGAGATAGTCAGAGTAGAGTATCCGGGGGTACTGTTTAGGTTTCGGGGACTTTCAGACTAGTAGGGACTCTTAATTGTGTAAACGAGTCATTTTTGGGTTGATAAGGGATAAACCCTTATTTCTCTCTATATAAGACACGAGAGAGTGAGAGAAAGAAAGAAAGAGAGAGAAAGAAGAGAGAAAAGGAGAAAGGAAGGGAGAAAATAGATTTTCGGGCCAAACTCCGCGGGATTCGACTCGAGGTCGTCGGATTTTATCCACGAGGCAAGTGTTTACTTGTTTTATTTAATTGAGTTTGTGTATCTCATATTATAGTTGGTAAACTATATAATTTTTTGTTAGAACCCTTAAAATAAATTTAGGAAAATTTGAGTATGAGTTTACAAATTGATGTATTGTAAACTCTAAACGATTTCTAGTTTTAAAACCGTGTTAATGGAGTGTAAAATTGAATTGAAATGGGAGAATGACAAAACTAGGGTTTTCATGGTTTTAAGGTTTAAACCTAAGAGAAATGGTTTAATACCACAAATAAATTGATGTGTTAGTTATAAACCAGTGTTAAGATGATTATGGAGTTATTGGTTGAGATTGGAAACCATAAAAATGGAGGTTGCGTTGATATTTGGGTATTTTGGAGTTTGAGAAATTGCCCAAACAGTGCCCCTCGAACAGGGCGAATCGATTCGGGTCTAGATCGAATCGATTTGCATAAGGGGACCTGTAAGACTGTCTCAGGCCGAATCGATTCGGATTGAGAATGAATCAATTCCTCTTTAAGGACTTTCTTGTAGAGCACTTTCTGAATCGATCCGGATTAGGGGCCGAATCAATTTGCCAGCCCAAATCGATTCTCATTAAGGGCGAATCGAATTGCTTTTGCCAGATTTATTAGTTTTCTTCCCTTTAGTGTATGGGGAGTTAAATCACAAATGGGATATTGTTGTTGGATATTCTAGAGATGATATTAGTACTTCTAGATTATGGTATTGAGGGTGAGTAAACTTTGGGTAAAGAAGTGTGAACCTTGTATTAGTTAAGTGTCCAATCCGGGGCATAGACCTAATGAATGTTTAGAAAGAGCAACATTCGAGAGAAGTATTCGGGAAGTACATTTGGATATATTTATGTGGTTAGAATGTATATGGGTTGAATACATTTGAGTACATCCTAGGGTATTATTAGGATGGAATCTAGGATATGCCCTAACGAGGATTGAGCGACTATCTAGTACGACTATTGGCGATTATTATTACAGGCGAGGCAATACCTATGGAATTAAATAAGTTGAGAGTATACTTATTTAATTATTATGAATTGGTCTATTCGAGAGTATATATAAATCCTTATAAGTGATTAAAGTGAGAGTTATATGTTAAGTAAGAGAATACATATAAGTTTAGTATTGCAAGTGTACGAATACTTATATATTATTACGAATGGGAACACTCGGGGTTATTGGCTATCGTTATGAGAGTTTGACAACTTTAGCCATATATATATTGAGAAGTGATATATATTATATACGGGAGTTGTTAATTAATATATATATGATGTGATAGGAATAAATATATATCTGTGTGAATTGGTATAATTGTATCTTAGAGGCTGGTTCCACAGGCTTTCCTTTGGCGTAGGATTGGAACAGCCAGATTATATATTTTCTCTAGTGCGATCCGAGGAGGTTGCTCCATGTGGGTGAATCCCCTGGCTTGAGGAGCAGGGAGAGTATATCCCCAGGTCATATCGTCCCGCATTCTAGTGCGATGTGTGTACTCCACTTGCAGAGGGAACATGACCGACTCCACCGTTGTGTATTTATACCATGACCATGAGTGAGTCTGTCTTGGTACCTTAGTTGAGTGAGTAAACCCGAATTCAGATAGGCACTATGAGACTGCATACTTGAGTTATATCTTGGAGTCATGGTTATTATACTTATGATTGTGATAGGTATAATTATACTTTTTATGTATAGTATATTATTTGTATATGAAGATTATATAAAGTAAATTTGTGTAAAGTGAAAAGATTTAATAAGAGTGATTCCCTTTCCTGTAGATTTATATCCGGATTTATATGAAAATAAATTATAGGTTCTAGTAAGAACTATCTATCTATATATATTTATGAGGGCTACATATGTATTTACGCATTATGTGATGAGGGCCTAATGAATACCGACGATCAACATTGCCAGGTAGTAGAGTACTTGGGGGGTTCCTTATTTGGATTTCGCTTCGCGAGACACCCCACCCATGAACGTAGAGTAAGATTCGGAATGGGGAGAACTTTAGCCCTTAGTACTTGGGTATGAGGATTTTTAGAGGACGGTTGAATGGTTTAGTTAGGCAAGGTAGCTTAAGTAGGTTGTTTAAAAGATATGTGATAGGTGTGCACTATTAGAAGAGGGGTGAGGGGTATCTCATGGGAGTTCAATACAAATTTAAACATGAGATAAATTCATATTTTTCAATATGGCATTTATGCACTTGCTAAAAAATCTCAAAACTCGAGCTCTGACCCGTTTTCTCTATTCTCCCTCTCTTGCTATATATATTATATATAGATGTCCAGACACAAGGATGCCTGGATGATGATCCTTTCGAGTCAGACGTTGCTGCGGTAGCTGTGGTCACATACAGGTTTATTTTTAGACTCTTCTATTCTTGTGATCTAGATAGGAAGCATCGTAGTAACATTCGGGCCGAAAGCCCAATTGTACTCATTTATTATTTTATTGCCTATTAGCGCGGCATTCGATTTGGTTGTATTATGTTGAGTCGAGTGTTCGGTTATTTTATTTCATATCAATTATATATATATATATATATATATATATATATATATATATATATATATATATATTGTCTAAATATTTTAATTGAATGGTTTGGTTAAAAAGAATAGTTAAATAATTTTTTTGCTCCAGCCTAATAGGTTATTAGTAATTAAATTAGTTTTCGACTGTGATGCTAATAATGAACCATATGAGATTCCTATTTTAATTTGGTATAGGATTGATCACCCGGTATTTTATTAATCGGGGTGTCACACTTCCTAGGAGGAAGGATACATGCCTGAGATGTGCTATGGTACCATAACTCAACCTTGAGAATGACGTAGGCTTTGTAGAACAAGTAATGGTCTATCTCAGCTCTGGAGCTACTCTTGGGAAGTTAACCTTGCCTTTGAGGTGATTGGGGATTTGTAATAGCTTTTAAACACTAAGTTTGAAATATGGTATAATTAGTATCCCTTTCCTACTTCTTGCAAAGGTTGCAAGGGGTAACACTTATCCTTTGTCCAAGTTGGGGGTAGAGTTATAACTAACCATTGAGATATCTATAATAATTGGATCACATTAGGAAGGATCCAAGGACAGGTTTTGGTTATTAATATGATTGAGGTGTATGACTTTAGAGATAGGAGTGGCTAAAACCTTTGACTTTTGTCACTATAAAAGTTCCCCTTGGGATGAGATTAATTTTTCACCACTAACTCCCATTTTCTCTCTTCTCATTTAATCTTTCTTTAAGTACTAAAACCCTTCCTTAAGAAAAAAATGTCTTTCAAAATCATATTCCTCTAAGATCTTCGACCCCAAGACCTTATATTTTACCTTGGTGAAATGGAAAGATGAGTCATTAGTTAACCTTTCGAGTGGATCAGGTCCACTTGGAATAATGGTGATGATTTATGAGGTGGTCTTTAACCCTAAATTTGCTGGTGGGGATCATTCTGCCTCACGAATCGCTGAGAATAATCTAGTTGAGCTCTAAAAGAATTATCAAATTTCAAAGAATGTTATTTGAAGGGATTCAAAGCCTAATGAGATGGAATGCTCAATAAAGGCTAACTATATGGTCTTTAATGAGTGTTTTCTGTAATAAGGGGTGAGGTTACCCTGCATTTACCTTTGGTCAGAATATTGAAGGCTATTGGCAGAGTCCTTCCTAGTTCGTAGCCAACTTGTGGAGGTATTTAAGGGCTACGGTACTGGATTTGAAGGAGTCCAGCTGGGGAAGTGTGATGTTTTTCCCGCCAAGATCTTGAAACTGTATAGAGTTCAAGAATAGATGAAGACAACCCACAAGGTCCAAAAGTACCTATCACCTAGGCCTAAAAGGTGAAATTTAGGAGAAATCATAATGCCCCCAAGATATAGAGGGAAAATTTCTTCTTTATCGGTGGTTCTTGGACCACTCTAGACCTTATTGAGACCATTTAGTGCCCTAATCTCTGGCGTTCTCTTCCATCATTGGGAAAGTTAATGCTTCAATTTCATTTCAATGTTTAAATATACCTTTGATTCGATATTTAAAATTTACATTTTCTAACATGAGTATACCATGTCGCAGTTTAGTAGGATTGTTTAGGCTCAAAGGTTGGCCTTCACTCCCTTAGAGGCCCTCATTATTGTCAAACACCTATTTAAAGATGGGTTGGAAGTTGACCCCAAGCCCCTAACATATGTGGTAATCACTGAGGTACCAAAGATCGTAGTAGGGACCACACTAGATGGTGGGCCTTATAATCTAGTTTCTAGGAAGAAGATGTTTCTATATGAAGTGCCCATTGAGATCCTATGGCCTCTGAAGGCGAGGATGGCCAGACCAAGGGTGTATTTATCCCTTTAAAGGTTGAAGGATCATATTAATAAGCCCATTTTGCCTTTTAAATGTTCGCCTTGAGAGTAGATTTGCCATTTTTGATTTCTTTACTAGTTCTTTAATTGCTAACTCTAACCTCTGCTCGACTATGCAGATAAACAGGGGGGAAAAGGATCCTCGTTGAGGACACGATTAATAGAAACAGGATAAACAATAACACTTAGTGTTTGAAGTTTCGTACCCTAGTAAATATTACATAGGGTCAAACTGGTGGGGGAGGCCAACTTGGGTTCTATCCCTATTGAAGGTTCAAGTCTTGATCTTGATTAAACCCTACCCTTGCTAAAAGAAGAATCAAGGGTAAGTTGGACTCCTGAGGTAACCCATGAACGTACTTATATTCCAAGGGACTTGGATCCTTTAGTCTCAAAGAATGAAGTTGCAAGGAATGTAATGGTACCTCATTAGGAAGGGAATTTCCAAAGGAAAACTAAGGGGCCCACTTTTGCCAGATTGGATAAACCTTTATACCTCAGTGGTGGATGCCCTTCATAGGCGAACATAAATAGCGTTGACATAGTGGCTAATTTGAAGAGCAGAGGTATTGTTGTCAATGTTGAGGAGTTGGTCCACTTCATAACAAAGGTATTCTGCATATTTTCTAGACTTGTTCCTTGACCTTTTCACATTTTATCCCTTGTTCTCATATCTTTTTGTCTTGCAGGATCAGTCTCTGATGGGGGCTCCCCTAGCTAATGTTTTTGATGAAAATAAAACATTAAAAAAGGCTAAGTAAATGTCCAGCAGTAGGGACCTACCTTGGAAGAACTTGAACTGTACGATTAATCACTAGAAGTGGTAGATGGAGGCTCTTGAGAGGGATATTAATACCTTGAAGGTTCAGGTGGCTTCTATGGAACAAGATAATCTTTTAAATAAGAAGACTCTAATAGGTAGTGTTTCCTTATTGGTCGATGATCAAGAGTCTCTATTCAAGGTTGAGTAGCTATATTACCTAGACGAGGTTATGTAATGGAAAATTTACAATCGAGTCTATTTGTAGTGTTGTCTTAATTTCAGACAAAACTAATTGAGTCATAGGATAGTACTTTGTCAAAATCTTTCAATCCTATGATGTTTGAGTTGAAGACGTAGCGGCCAAGCCTAAAGTAAAGATATATATTCAGTGCCGATTTTTCATGCCAAGGTTTACGCCATCAACATTTCCTTTTTTCCAAGGTCTCTAAAGGTATGAATGAATTTAATATATATAAGAGAGAGAGAGAGAGAGAGAGAGAGAGAGAGAGAGAGAGAGAGAGAGAGACTTGGTTATTTTTATTGGTGTCTTTTCATAAACATATGTCATAAAAACTTTTTATTTTTCCCAGAAAGACATTTTAAAAATTTGCATAAAACTTTCTCAGCTTAAAAAGCATTTTTGGATTTGCTGAAAAAGTTGTTCAAATGACATTTTTTCTAGTACAAACGAGGTCGTTCGAACTAGATATCAAATAAGCTTCTAACAACTTTATGCCATTATTTTTTTTAGTTTTTTGCTAGAACTCTCGTTCAAACGACTCATTTAAACGAGAAATTTAATGAGATTTTGGCTTTTTCTCTATTTTATCGTTAGTATCTCATTCGAACCAATATATTTAAATGACATTCAAAAATCATTCGAACGACTTGGGCTTAGGAATAGTTTTTGGCAGTTTTTCATAATTAACTTTCCTCTTCTCACTAACTCTCTACCAATTTTTATACACTAAAAAGTCCTTTAGTTTTTGATAGTAAAAATGATTTGATTTTAAAAAAAAAAACTATTTTATACCCGTAGTTTTCTATGATCCAAGTTTCTTAATATATTATTATTTTGAGATCATCAAGTTGGCACCGGGTTTTATTCTCATCCTAAAAGAGAAGGTTTTCTATGGACGAGTCCATATGTGTTATGATTTTCGTGGTGTGCATATGGAGGAGAGGCATTCATTTGTTTAATGGTAGCTGAGACCCATCGATGGATTTCTAGACTACGGTGGATTCTGGAATTATAAACTAGGTGGGGGTGGAAGCAAGAAGAAGCGTCAAGGATTGAAAGGCGAGTCAAGGAAGTAAGTCTTTTGTTTTGTTTAATCTAAAACCATATCTGGTAGATTTTTTGTCTAGGTCATCCGAGGTTTTTCCCGTTGTGGTTTTCCTCGTACATCGCAGTGTTGTGTGTCGTGATTTCTTTTTATCTTACAAAATCAATTAGATGCATGTGTAGGATTAAAAAGTTAAAAATTGGTTTCAATAAAAACTTTAGTGTAAATTTGGTGCTAATTATGTTTGGGTAATTTTAGTTTAATATATTTCAAGTTGGCATAATTAATTTGGCAAAATGCATGCGTAAATTGTTTGGCCTAATTTGACCTTGAATTGAATTAATTTTGTTTAAGTGGAAATTTAATTATTTGTTTAGTTTAATTTAATTTCACTATAATTTTGCAATAAATTAAAAATTTGTTTGGAATTAAATATTTGGGATATTTCTGGGACCATCACCGCTTTTAGATTGGTATCAGAGTTTTTTCGCATTTTTTTAAGTGGTATCAGAGCATGAATGCTTAATTGTTGTGTTAAGATTTTCTTTAAAAATGGAAAATTTTCCTTTTATAAAATTTCCTTTTTTTATGGTTCCAACTATGTGTATTAGAAAGTGCGTATGAGGTCGGCACTTAAATCCTTAGATGAGAAGGTTTGGATATTGGTAGTTAAAGGGTTGATCCCTCCAACATGGTTAGAATGAAAGGTTCATGTTCCTAAACCCGTAGAAAGATAGAGGGAGACTGAGCTTAAGTTGGCTAATTTTAATTTCCGAGGTTTAAGTTCCCTTTTTAGTGCTGTCACACCAGATGAGTTCCATCGAATTATGACGTGTGGAACGTCTAAGGAGGCATGGGATATACTACAACTCACCTATGAGGGAACAAGTGTCATGAAAGTTTTGAAACATGCAAACATCACCACTCAATTTGAAACCACTAAGATGTTAGAAAGTGAGACATTTCATGAGTTATATGCGAGATTGTCAGATATTGCGAATTCATGCTTTAATTTTGGAGAAAAGATACCTGATAATCGTGTCGTAAAGAAAATTTTGAGTTCATTACCCGATTGATTTATTCCAAAGGTGACCATTTTAAATTCTCGAGGCACTTTAGACTCTAAAAAACTAGAAGAGCTTGTAGGTGACTTACAAACCTATGAACTTGACATGTTTCCCTCCAAGGATGAGAGAAAAGAAAGATGAGGGCGTACCTCTGAAAGCCTAAAAGGAGGAAACCTCGGTTTCGTATGATGAGTTTGAGATGGACTCAGAATATATGGCTTTGTTTTCTAGGAAGTTTAGAAAATTTCTCAAGATTAATAAACAAATACTTAAAAATAATTTGAATAAGTATGAGAAGTCTAAGCATAGTAAAGCCAAGAGATTCCCTAAAAATCATAATTAAGATCTTAATAGGGACGAGTTAAATTGGTGTTATGGTAGTGAGGGTTATGGCCCTAGGGAATTCGAGTGTCCGACTAAGGTAAGGAAGGAGGACAATCAACCAATTTCATATAATGCTACCCTTAGTGATAGTGAACTGGAAGAGGGACCCAATTTCCCTATTAAGCGCAACTTCACCGTGTTCTTGGAACATCATCTGAGCATTGACAATGAATCTTTCCATTAAGATATTCCTTTACATGACACTTCTAAGGCCATTATTTGTGAATCCCAAGAGTTTAATGGTAAAGAAAATTGAGGAAAGAGTGAGAATTAAGAAGAGGAGGAGAAGAGTGATCTTCAAGAAGTCTTTTGTGAGTTGTATGAGGAGTTATTGAAATTAAAAAGGGAAAACTTAAAGTTAGAAGCTAAAATGAGAAAACGTGTTATGGATAATGATGAGAGTGTTTTAGTTGAAGATCTTAAGGCACGTGAGAGAAATCTTCTTGAGAAGCTAGAGTACATAGAAGGTGAAAGAGATATCCTCAGAGGTTGATGGAGGCTATTTAGAAAGATCTTCTTGAGGTTGAATAGATTAGTTGTTTACTTGATTCTCGAATAGTGGAACTTGAAGAAAAATCAAAAGACTCAAGTTCTTAGGTACAAATTTGATTTGGAGTGTTGTAAATTTGGTGCTAATTATGTTTGGGTAATTTTAGTTTAATTTAATTCAAGATGGCATAATTAATTTAGCAAAATGCATGCTTAAGTTTATTTGTCATAATTTGTCCTTGAATTGAATTAATTTTGTTTAAGTGGAAATTTATTTATTTGTTTAGTTTAATTTAATTTCACTTTAATTTTGAAAGAAATTAAAAATTTGTTTAGAATTTAAAATTTGGGATATTTTGGGGACCACCACCCCTTTCAAATTGGTATCGGGGCATTTTCATATTTTTTAGGTTGAGCACATAGTGATAGTATAAGCTCATCAAGGCCAAAAGACTAAGCTTTCGGTATTTAATCGTAGATGCCTTCGAATTGATGATGAGGTGGATATCTTGAGAAAAAAAATCAAAGACCTGTCCATCAAAAAGGAAAAGCTTACCTCTTAAGGTTAGGAGCTTCAAAAGACCTATGTTGAGATTCTAGTTTGGCATTAGACACTTCAATGGAAGGTCTGCACTGTAGTTTAGAGGTGACTATATGTTTATCATGAGTCCGTGGTCTTCAAAAGGTATCTCTTTCAGAATTTTGGTGTTGGCTTTAAAGTTTGCATGACCAACGTTCATATGTTGTTCCTTAAGGCATATGCCTTTCGTCTCTTCCATAAATCCCATCCAAGATGGAGAGTTATAATGATGAAGGAATTGGTGGTGATGATGTTGTAGATGCCTCTTATCCTACATCCCAGGAGGGAGAAACTAAAAAATTGACATATCTCTCTCTGCAATCTACTAGTGAAGCCCTTGTGAACCTCTCAATACTCAAGCCTTAATAGGATTTTATATAATCACTTCTTTTTGTAATGTTTTTGTTCATGGTACATTTTATTGTAATCTATTATATGCCTTTAATAAAGAGGTATTGTTTTACTGGAAATGTGATTTTCTTAAAGCGTTACTTATTTCTTCCCTACTAAGTACTTTTTCAGTGCTTGAGGTATCCCTAAGGTTTTCCCCGCATGTAATATGACCATATCCCTAAAGATTACTTGTTAAAGCAAGATAAATAGGATGAAAACTTGTTGAATTCAGATTCAATTCCCTGAGACCTCTATTTTATACTTGTGCGACTGCATAAGTCATGGATGAAGCTCTGTTGTTGGGTTTTTAGCTTTAGAATGATAGCATGATTGATGCATGTTCTTTCGTGAGGCTAGAAGGCCAAATTTTTTTGTTCAAACACTTGGCCCCCCAAAAAATCTTGGGCGTAAATACTTCAGACCAAATCTATGAAGGATCATAAAACCTTAGATTTAAAATATGAATTTTGAAGTCCTTAGAACGACCCAAGACCCGCGGACTAAAAAAATTGTAACCTAAGGTCCCACAAAGGGTTATAAGACTTATGAACTTTGGTAAATTTGAAATTGTAATGCCCTTGTAAGTGTCTAAGGCCTCCAGACTAAGACCTTTTAACCTAAAGTCATAAAAAGGTTAATGAGACCTATAAATTTTGGTAAATTTGATATTTTGAAGTCCTTATAAGGGTTTGAGATCTCCAAGTCTAACCTAAAGTCCCATAAAGGGTCAGAAGACCTCTAAACTTTGGTAAGTTTGAAATTTTAAAGTCCTTATATGGTTCTAAGACATTCCTATAGAAAAAAATTATAACTTAAAGTGCCACAAAGGGTAATAAGACCTATGAACTTTGGTAAATCATAACATTTTGAAGCCCTTAAAATGGGTTGAGACCTATGGACATAAAAAATTTGTAACCTAAAGTCCCACAAAGGGTCATGAGACATTTGAACTTTGGTAAATATAAATTTTGAAGTGCTTATAAGGGTCTGATACCTATGACTAAAAAAATGATTAGCCTAAAGTCCCACAATGGGTCATAAGACCTCTGAAACTTTGGTACATTTGAAACTTTAAAGTCCTTATAAGGGTGTGAGATCTCTGAACATAAAGTGTTTTAACCTAAAGTCCCACAAAGGGTCAAAAGAACTTTAAACTTTGGTAAATTAAAAATTTTGAAATCCTTATAAGGGTCTGAGACCTTCGGACTTCTTTAGTCCCACAAAGGGTCCAGGACCTCCAAACTGAAAAAACTTTATACAATTCTATAGTAAAGGATATATTTTGATGCTAGGAAAATGGATATTTATAGGTCCTTCGACGTTAACTTCTTTAAATTATGGATGAAAATGTCAATAATCACCTTATTCTTTAATGGATCCGAGACCTTTGACTATGCTTTTTTAGATTGTTTAAACCTAAGAACAGTAGTCTTTTTGGGGTCATAAGATCTTTGAATTTTAGTCTTAAACCAAGGATGAAATCCTTGTAACTTGAATGTTGGGTCCTCAGACCGTAGCTTAAACCTATAGCCAGGCTGAAATCCTTGCAACTCTTTTTAGGCCCTCCTTAGTTTTAGTTTTTAACCAAGGCTGAAGTCCTTGCAACTCGATTTGTGAGTCATATGACCATACTTTTTTGTAGAGACAAGGATGAAGTCCTTTCAACTCGAAAAGAATACTGATATTGAATACATTATGAGTAAAAAAAAGTTTTACGTGTCATTCAAGTAGCATAATTCATGGATTACAGTCATTTTGGTAGGACGACATACGTTTCCTGAGGTTTCTTTTTAATCTGATGTTCAACCTCCATTTGGACTTTTAGTTATGGGGGATAATGCCCTTACCCCGTGGAGTAGATATATCTTAACTCATGAACTCTACGCATAATCTTTATATAAGGATCTCGTGTATTTGTAGTGGTGGAGGTAAGTCCTTTGTTGAGACCTTAAAGATCTTATGTAGATTTGTTAGACAATTCACCAAGCCCCTTAGGGTGCTAAGCCACTTCTTTTTATCTTTAATGGAAGTTATATATAACTCCCTATCTTTTTTTGGTCTTCAAATACCTCTTCAAGCCCCTTAGAGGTTAGAAACCTCATCATTGGAGAGTGACATACCCAAAGGAATAGGTTCCTTCTCTGATGAACCTAATGAGAGACACTTTGGGATACTGCATGTGATTTGCGCTGAGGCCCATGGCTTCAAAAGCATCAAAGAAGAGGATGTGTGTAGAGATTACTGTATCAATCAGGATTATCCTCATGTTGGCATTTACCATGATTGTTGCAATCACAAAGGGATCATCATTAGGTAGCTTGATCGTCCTATGTTCAGTTTCTGGGAAGGCCATCATTGTATCCTCCTTAGGAGCTTAATATGGGAGAAAGACATAGTTGAATTCAATACATTCCTGTTAAAACCCTAAGGTAGGACTTTCTGGCTTTGGCAAAGAACCCTCCTCTGACAAAGCCTCCAGAAATTCATTGTATGTCAATTAGAGGATCATCATTTTGTTTTTGTTATTATTATTGTTGTTGTGATGACCTTGTCTTGTAACTTGGATCGTTAACTCTTTGACATATCCCCTCTTTATCACCCCATAAATTGACTCCTTCAGTCAAAAGAATTCGTTTTTGTTCTGTCCATAGTCTATTTGAAACTAAAAAAACTTAGAGTTGTCCCTTTTGTCATCCCCTATCCATTGTAAGGACATAAATTTCCAATTAAGTCCCTGTATTATTTTGACTTAATTCCGTGAACAAAACTGCATTTGGAATATGTCATAGGGAGATTTTATTTTGTCACGCTCCCACTTGGTCTATGACGTATTGAAGAAATTAAAGACGTTTTGACAAACCTTCAAAGAATTAATCATGCCGAATTTTAATTGGTGCAAGTTTATTCGTCTTCCAGTTAATTGCATTCTGAGATCACACATGTATGAGTGCATATTGTAAATGAGATTTGGAATTGTTTTTATAAAAGATGAGGATGTAATTTTTTAAGAAAAAATATTTTAAAATGTTTTTAAAGTGTTTTAGATTTTTTACACTACATTTTATTCTGATAAGCCCGAAAAATAGTTTGACTTAATTGGATCTCTTTTGAAGAAACGTTTTAAAGAAAAAGTCAAACTGACACGCGCGTCGTTCAAACGACATCTCTGCTCGTTCGAGTAACACATTTTTTGAGGCGGTGAATTTTTCCTATTTAAAGCGTGTTTCATCAGAATTTACAAGAGGTACAATCTGGAAAATAGTTTTCAATCTAGTACGAGTTTTGCACATGTTTTTCTAAGGTTTCAAAGCTTAAACAAATCCTTAGACTTTGCAAAGATCCGAATTATCATTACTATACGTTTATGTGATCTTGCTCCACTAAGAAGGATTGTTATATACTTGAACATATGGGTTTCGCGATGAAGAAAAGAGAAGGACTTCTTGTTGGACATCGTAGACATATTAAACCCATTCGGTAGACACCAAGACATATGTGGATGCGTGTGTTGTGGACACGTATCGTGGAAGAAGGACTTTCTGCGTGGGCATTATGAGGGAGTGGTTGAAGATCAGAAGAGCGTCAAGACCCATGGGGATCGAGTCATTGAGTGAGTCTTTTGTCTGTTCGTTGTAATTCCACATTCATAGTGATTTTTTGGCTTGGGTCATCTGAGGTTTTTTCCTGTCTTGGGTTTTTCCTCATGCATCCTACGTTGTGAGTATTATTTACTTTACTTTACTTGCTTTAATCACTAGATGCATGTTTAGGATTAATCAAGATAAAATTGGTTTAAAGTAAAATTAGTTTTCTCACAACTTAGTTTGGTGCTAATTAAAAGTTGGATAATTTTTGGTGAAAATTGGTTTGATTTGAAACACACGCATAAGGACCACTCTTTCAAATTGGTAGCAGAGCTAGAAAACATATTTTATTTATTGTGTGTTCCCATGTGTTTTCAAAGATGAATTTTGGAAATAACGAACTTTTTCGAACTCCTATTTTTTATGGCACTAATTACACGTATTGGAAGATGAAAATAAAAAATGCATTAAAATCTATTGATGAGCGTGTGTGGATAGCAATTGAGAAAGGTTGGACACCCTCTGTCACTATTTTAGGTGAGGTCACTAATTTAAAACCTGTCGAGTCATGGACCGAAACTGAACAAAGAATTTCACAATATAATTCTAAGGGTTTGCACGTTATTTCTTCACATGTCACAATGGAAGAATATAATAGAATTATGACTTGTGAAACATCAAAGGAGCTTGGGATATTTTCGCACTCAGTCACGAGGGTATTAGCACAGTTAGGGCATCGAAGCTTGAAAATCTTATTGACACAGTTTGAGACCATTAGGATATTAGAGAGTGATACTTTTGATGAGTTTTATGATAGTTTGTCCAATATTGTAAACTCGTTGTTTAACCTACGTGAGAAAATTCCAGATAACCGTGTCATTAAGAAAACCCTTAGGTTGTTGCCTAGTAGGTTTGATGCGAAAGTGACTATTTTAAATTCCTTGGGTAAGTTAGAGTCGACGAAACTAGAAGAGATTGTAAGTGACTTACAAACCTATGAAATTGACATGATTACCTCCAAGAAATTGCCTAGGAAACAAAAGGTTTGAAAACCCATGAGGAGGAAATTAACGTTTCAAATTCCGATTCCGATTTCGATTTTGAGGATGTTGCTTTGTTGGCAAATAAATTTAAAAAATTTATTAAATTTCAAAAGCAATCGAAAGATGCCATGAAGATTGAAAAATTCAAGAACAGTGATCCCACCTCTAAGGATAAGTTTGAGAAGCCTAAGAGAGATGAGTCGAATAAGTTTTTTGGGTGTGAGGGGTATGGTCACAATGTTAAGGAGTGTCCCACTAGACTTAAGAAAGAGGGAAAGCAACCCATTGTATATAGTGCCACCTTAAGTGATAGTGATCCGAAAGAGGGAGAGAGTTCCCCAATTGATCGTAACTTTGTTGAGTTTATGGCATGTCATGTGCGCTACAACGATTCTCATGTGAATGACACGTTCGAGGAAGTTTTAAGTAAATCTCATCTTTGTGATGGTGAAGAGAGTGACGAAGAGGAGTTAGATGTGAAAGAATTGCAAGTCGCATTTAATGAGTTGTATGCCGAGACGGTTAAGGTGAAAAATGAAAATGAAAAATTGCAAGCTAAGTTGAATGAGCGTTCCATAGAAAATAATGATAGTTTCATTGACGATCTTAGGGAACGAGAGAAGACTCTTAGGGAGAAATTAGAGTAATGCGAGGGTGAGATAGATAATCTCTGTCGTTTGATGGAGTATTTGAAAAAGGAGATTTCAGAGTTTGAGGAGTCTAGGAGTTTGCTCGAGTCTGGGATTCATGAGTTGGATGAGAGATTGAGAGACTCTTCTAGAGTTAAGTTTGATATGGAGGCTAGATCGGAGAAGTTAGATAAGATCTTAGGCACCGTCCAAATTAAGGGAGATAGGGGAGGTATAGCTTTTGATGAGAGAATTATTCCCATTCCACCCTTACGTGTGAGAAACAATAGGATGGTTAGAAAAGGTCCACATATAGGTAAACATTCCCACCATCTCTACACTTGCACATTTTGTGGTAGTAAAGGTCACCTTACGCGTTATTGTTACGACCTTAGACAACCTCCTATGAAGTTTAGGAATAAAGTTTCCCCGATTTCCCAAACCCCCATTCGCCGTTTTACACCTACTTGGGTTAGGAAATCGGATTTAGTGGATTAGGAATAAATATTCATGATTCTCGTTTGGGTGCACTTGATTCTTCCCATGATAAATCTAAAGGATGATAGGGTTGCCTTGTTTGTCATATGCTAGTTTGCTTCATGATATATTCATTGCTAGTATAATGACTTGTGTATCATTTTGTATTATAATTTTTCATTTTTTTGAGTCCTATTGAAAATATACAAAAAGATTTTGTTTTTGAGAAAACTTTTGAAAAACAAAAAATATTTTGCTTTTATTTGAGTCAAAATATGTTTGAAAAGCCAAAAAGATTTCCAGTTTTTCTTTTTAAGTTTACATGTTTGATGTGGCATATTGGTTTGATTGCACCCCCCATCGTTTCATTATCCATGTGGCTAGGACATTCGGTCATTATTATCGATGCTTAGAATGATATTAACCATTGTTTATATGGGGTAGTTTCGAAGTTGATATGCATTCTTATTCGACTTTGTATATATGCCATCAATGCACACATGCACGAGTTTATATGGATGTTTGACTTCTCTTGCATATTTGAATTTGGTGAGGTGCTCTTATCTCAATCTTGTCATCTATGCCTAAGTAGACTTGAGGAGAAGTGTGCATGTTAGAATCGTTTACAGTGAGTATTTGAATTGGTACCTAATTGAAAAAATGATGAGCGATTCACGGGAAAGGGATGCAAGAGTTCAAAATTAGCTCGTCGTGAAAGCCACCGTTTAAAAGAGCCTAAAAGAAAAAGCAATATGCTAAGAAAAAGTGTTAATAAGATTTTCTCTAAGTTGAGAATGCTAGAAACCTCAAAAGAACTTGAAAAAGTATGTTTAAGAGGGAGTTTGGATGGAGAAAATTTAAAACGGTTTGTGCAACTAATCCTAATGTTGAAACATTGCAATTTGACGCTATTGTTTGTAGAATCGTCAAAATTCTGGATTTGTGTGCATGTAGTATGTTTAGTTCATTAAGCTCACACTTTAATTGTCATATGGCTATGATAAAGTTTGATGATTTATCGCTAACAATTAGAGCTTCTTGATCTTTTCGATGTGTTGAAATTGTGACTCATTTGTTGTAGTTTCACGCCCATACATTCCATGTCCATGTTTAAGCACATAAGTACTATGTTTGCATGTAACTCGCATTATTAGTTTTTATACGTTTTGGTAAAAAAGCTTATTGTTTTAGCACTATTTTGCTGCCGTCAGGACCTTCCCGTGTGTTTTTCTAGAAATTTTTTCACCAGGCAAAAATTTATGATATTTCTGGGAAACTGGGAAAGTTTGGCCTGTTGTGAGAAGTCGTTCGAGCGACGTCCTTATCTCGTTTGAGCGACGTCCCTAGCTCGTTCGAACGACGATCTGGGATTTTTTACTTCTTTTTGTTCGCACCTCCCTAGTTATTGTGGTATATTTTTTGGTACTACTAGAAGCTTTCTAGACTAACTGGTTTATATGCAGGTTATATTTTTTCAAAATTGATATTTTTCATATGATTCTGTTTATCACACCTAATTAGTTTGGTATATTCCTTGTGTGATTCCTGGTTTACTGGCTACAGATTTGTCATCTATTGATCATATTTATATGGTTGTTTCATGATTATCTAGCGAATTTTAATTGGTATATTCTGATGCTAGATACTTGATTGATTCGTTTATCTTTTCACCGGATTGTCTATTAGAGACAAAAAGGGGGAGATATGTATGTGATGTAGGGGGAGATTTGTTGAGCATGTTTTTTATTACATATTTTACAAATTAGTAGTACAAATTGGTATCATTTTGTTGTTCAATTGTTTAACAAATGATTTTTCAGAGTTTTTTCATATTGGTATCTATTGTAAAATTGTTATCATTTGGATATATATATATATATATATATATATATATATATATATATATATATATATATTGGTTTCATTTGTTCCACCATAGTTCACTAGGTATTTGTTTGTTTGTTTCATGTGTGTAGGTATGCTTCACAGATTCCAGATTTCAAGTCTACATCACATTCAGACAGTTCATGCTTGTCGGTGCTTCATGTACTAGTCCGTGTCCTGTAAGTTTTAAATTTAGGTTTATGGGATGGGATTTAGGCGTCATACGGCTTGATGGCCCGACTTAGTCAATTCACTGGTTTAGTTTTTTTCCCGGAATAGTCAAAGGGGAAGATTTGTAAGGACATAAATTTCCAATTGAGTCCAAGTATTGTTTTGACTTAATTACATGAACAAAACTGTATTTGTAATATGTCATAAGGAGATTATATTTTGTCACGATCCCACTTGGTCTATGACGTATTGAATAAATTGAAGACATTGCGACAAAGCTTCAAAGAATTAGTCATGATAAAGTTTAATTGGTGCAATTTTATTCGTCTTCAAGTTAATTACCTTTCGAGATCACACTGGTATGACTGCATATTGTTAATGAGATTCGGAACTTTTGTTTTAAAAGATAAGGATGTAATTATTTTTTTTAAATATTTTAAAATGTTTTAAAAGTGTTTTAGATGTTTTACACTATGTTTTATTCTGATAAGCTCGAAAATGAGTTTGACTTAATTAGATCTCTTTTGAAGAAACGTTCTAAAGAAAAAGTCAAACTGACATGCGCGTCGTTCAAATGACATCTCTGCTCATTCGAGCGAGATAGCCATGCCGTACGAACGACTGGTGAATCTCTTTCGAGCGACACATTTTTTGAGGTGGTGAATTTTTCCTATTTAAAGCGTGGTTTCGTCATAATTTAAAAGAGGTGCAATCTGTAAAACAGTTTTCAATCCAGTACGAGTTTTGCACATGTTTTTCTAAGGTTTCAAAGTTTAAACACATCCTTAGAGTTTGCAAAGATCCGAGTTATCATTACTATACGTTTATATGATCTTTCTGCACCAAGAAGATTTGTTCTATACTTGAACATCTGAGTTTTGAGGTGAAAAAAAGAGAAGGACTGCTTGTTCGACATCGTAGACGTATCAATGAAATTCGGTGGACAACGAGACATATGTGGATGCGTGTATTGTGGGCAGGTATCGTGGAAGAAGGACTTTCTGCATGGGCACTATGAGAGGAGTGGTTGAAGATCAGAATAGCGTCAAGAGCCGTGGGAATCGAGTCGTTGAGTGAGTCTTTTGTCTGCTCGTTGTAATCCACATTCATAGTGATTTTCTGGCTTGGGCCGTTCGAGGGTTTTTCCCGTCTTGGGTTTTTTCTTGTCCATCCTGCGTTGTGAGTATTCTTTACTTTACTTTACTTGTTTTAATCACTAGATGCATGTTTAGGATTAATCAATATAAAATTGGTTTAAAGTAAAAATAGTGTTTTCACAACTTGGTTTGGTGCTATTTGAAAGTTGGATAATTTTTGGTGAAAATTCGTTTGATTTGAAACACATGCATAAGGACCACTCTTTCAATAATGTCTTTCACCGAGGCAATATGTATTGATAATTTGCGACGATGAAGACCTATTCCACAGTAGTTTTGTGGGGTGGGAAGTGCTTGGCCTCTCGAGGTCAAATTTTCTTAGCCACTTCCTTCTTCGTTTTGTCCTTAACTTCTCCTACAGTCTCCCCGAGGCAGGAGAAGACATATTTCCTCTCTCCACATTGGGGAGAGCCTATGGCCTACCCTGTTGAGATGGCATCCTCAGCATTTATGTATTTTGGATCTCTCATCTCAATAAGGGGATTTCAGAGGCTTATTTCTAAAGAACCTCAGCAAGTCCTCTCCAGTGAGGCCCAAGATGAAAATGTCCACATTGTAATACCCTGTATTTTAATGACTTTTAAACTGAGTAATTAAAAGTAAATGGGTTAAATCAATAGGGATTAATTGGAATTATTTATGTGAAAATGATTGGAATTAATTCGGATTGAATATTTCTAGAATAAAGTAATACGTGATTGATATTAAATATTACTTAGTGATTAAAAGTAATAAATGATTATGACTTTATAAAAATGGTCGAGATTTATAAATACGACAATTACGGTAATTAACTCGGGATGCGCGTGTGAGTCATGTCAGGACTATAATTGATTGGAATGAAAAGTAAATTATTTTTATGTCATCCGAATTGTTGTTTCTAGTGCGCCAAAGTGTCCGTAGGGGTTTAAATAGTTAGAAAGTCTACCGGGGAGTTTGATTTGGGTCTCGGGTCAATTTGGAACTGAATAGACACCCCAAAGAGGTATTTTGGTCATTTTACTTGGGAGATGAATAGTAGTTATGAAATTTGGGTATTTTTATATAAGTTAAGAGATATGTTAGCCAAAGGTTTATTCATCAAACTTTCAGAGACATCCATTGAGGAAAGGGAAAGATTTCTCTTGGAGAGGAAGGGTTGTTCTAGGGGAACCAAGGGATAAAGGCACATTTCACGACCACTGCCGCCACCGAAGAGTGACCAAAAAAGTGAGGAACACCGTAGCATCATCTTCCCCAAAGGTTCAGACATGCGAAATCAAAGGCAAGTTTTTTTAACTCATGTAATCTATAGCATGTATGTTGTCCATGGTATATAGAAAAAAGATTTTATTTTAAAAGTTTTATAAATCAAAGATTAATTTTGATGATTTTGATTTAATCCTTGAAATGGAAACCATGTTGGATTAATACCATTGTTGATATTAGGATTAACATCGTGAAACTTGGGTATATTTGATGATGAAATTTGGGTTTTATACGTGTTCTTGAGTAAGAATGATAAAATGCAGTTTTTCTGAATTAAAATGGGATTAGCATTATTAATCAAAATTATATGATGATTTGGATATGATTTGATATTATAAATCATGTACATACTTGGGTATATCATTTGGAATGAATTATAATGAGTTTGGGATCATTTGGTAGAGGTTATGAGGATGAATTATGTTACAACCTGTAGCTAGAAATATGTAGAAGAAGGACGAACATTATATGACAATTTTTGGACTATTTTAAGCGGAAATTTGTAGTGTTCTCATGTTTGCTTGTATAAAATCACATTCTGCACAACTTTGTAGTTTTAAATTTTTTCAAAATCATAGCATAAAAGCCTCAAATTACAATTTTATATTTCTGGGCAGAACGTAACTTTATTCAGAAAAATGATTATTGTGAATTAAAATATAATCTGCGATTTTTATAACGAGTCTAGGTTTTTGACCAATAAGTATGGGTTAAAGGTAGCTACTGGAATATTAATTAAATCCTTTCGGTTAACAAGAGATGTTAGGAGTAATGGAAAATGTGAATTATTAGTTTATGGGATAAACTTGAAATAAATTACGTGTAGGATTTGTTTATGGGATGAGAGTATACCCATTTGTTTATATGTATACATAGGTGGAGGGAATACCTATAATATAATGGAGGTTTAAAATTCCATGATACGTATGATATTCGAGATATAAGTGTACTACGTTTTAGACTTGTAATACGGGATATGCTTATGACATATTGTTGATATATATAGATATAGTTTGAGTGTATACCTATATGATGATTTGTGTGTATGACATATCTAGCCTACTTTCTATCAATGGGAGGTTTGCACGTTGAGGGTAGACATATCCTGATGAGCCTTAGGGGGGATTTATGACTTGTGCCTCAAAACATAGGACTTAGGTTGGATTGCCATGTGTGAAAATAATGGTATTGAATGGTCATTTGGGTGCGTAGGTATTTGCGTAGCCCAAAGGCTTAGGACTATGTTCGCCTACAATATTTGTGTTTGTTATTCAAGTTTTGAGGGATATACTGAACCAATAGTCCTTTGTAGAGTGATGAGATGTACCCGTACATGATAACAGAGTATGCATGTACCGAAGCCGAGTCTCGGGGTGCAGTGTTTTATAAATATAATAGAGTGAATGTATATATATACTTGTGATATTATCTACTGTGTGAATTAAGTAGACATGAATGATATTGAAATCTAAAATGAATTAGGTTAGTGAACACTTAATTATATTAAATTGAAAAGTGCTTATCCATGTTAAAGAGAAATTGGATATATATGTATTACTTATATTGTGAGAGAAATACATGGGAACGATATTGGGATATGTATAGATGTTAGACTAGAAAAACTAGTTAGCATGGGAATAGTAACTAGTATGGTTTGAAGGTACGTTAGGCGTGCACACTAGATGACAGGTGAGAATCTCAAGAAAGAGTTTGAGAATCTAACATGTACATAATAATTGCTTACATGCACTTATTAATCACTTGCTATTTTTTAAAAATATTTTAGCATCGGGCTCTGACCCGTTTTCTTGCATATTCTTGCCTCCTTTGCATCCTCTATATCAGGTGTCCACTTACAGGAATGCCAGCATAGAGGATTAGATACTTAACGTACTATGGATGCTATGGAGTTGCAGACTTTGCTTAGACGCTTTCATTCTTTTAATTCATACATCCGTAGTAGTTAGTTCGTGCAGGACATGTCGCCAAAGGATTCTAGTTATTTTGATTCTATCTCAGACAGTGGTACTACCTATGTCAGTTTTGATACATTCAGTTTATTTGGATTGTTATATTGAGATATTTCAACTGGGAAGATTATTCCAGTTACATTTAATTAAGTTGTGATGTTACTTATCTATTATGCATTGTTGTGGAATGGATTACATGAAACTGTTTGTAATGTTAAAATGAGATTGTATTAAATTAAAATGTGAAAGTTTTCAACAGTAGCTTAATTGAGTATTAGGTGATTAAAAAAAAGAAAATGTTTTTTGAGAGTGATGCTAAGAATGAACCAACTGTATACTCTAATTTAATTGGGTATAGGACTGATCACCTGGTATTTAATTGAGCGGGGTGTTATAGGTGGTATCAGAGCATCAGGTTCTAGATTCCTTAGGATCGGTACGGCTATCTATGTTTAAGCGTAGAGCCCTTTGATATAAAGCCTTATGATTAAGATTTTTGTATTCTTTCACGTATGAAGATTTAAATTCTCTTGCTATTAAACATAAGTGGTGAAATTCTTATACATGTTCGGTCGGGCTTCATATCCCGAACAGAATAGGATGACCAGTGAAGGCCATTGGATAAAATGCAGGAGGAAAGGCTCAATAGGAGACTTAGTGTAAATTTTGATCAAGGTAAAATTCACCGTAATTATTATTCAAGTTAACGACAATAAAGAAATCTCTTGGGAACTGTCATTTCCTTAAACACCGTCATTGGTGACGATGGTATTGTTCCAGAGTCACCCAACATTTATCGGTGAAGGGTGGTAGAGTTGGAAGGATTATAAAAAAATAACATTTATAAAGTGTGTGAAGGAATAAGAGTGAGGGGCCAATGGAAGTATAAATCCAATGGCAGTTGTATAGGGTGAAGTGTAGCAACTCCTAGGATTTTAGAACTTTCGACAGCATTTCACTCATAAAACAAATCTTAAGTGGTGGAAATTAGACTTTGTATATAAAGAAGTTGGTATTGAGTTAAATATGGAATTTGGGGTACGGTTTGACCGTGAAATTGTCCATCTGCTATTGTAACAGAGATGCGAATGAATTTAGAAATTTTGGACCTTATCATAAATGGGATGTACCTAACAAAAATGGGTTACTCTTTATTGACGATTTAGTGATTTATATACCCATACGTAAATATAAAAATCATATTTAGATAACTAGTGACGATGTCGTCAAGGTTGTACGTTTATTAATCAATATTAATGCTTCCATAAGAAAGGAGTTAAGGGTGTTGGAGAATTTAGTCGAAAAGTGAGACTAGGCTAACAAGGATAGTAGAACACCACTTAGGGGCATACCCAGTAAGGGGGGACACATATATTTTTTTTCATTGAATATCTACTAAGTGGAAGCGGATCCAGTCAAGACTACTATAGTCGATAACGAGTTCCATTGGGAAAGTGGAGCCGAAGAAATCAGTAAAGCAACAGTTGATGTTAGTATTATTTGGTTCAAAAGGGTCTGTAGGACCAGGGACAGGAGAAATGACACGAAAAGTTCTTCCAGGTGTAGAAAAAAAGTAGGACTAATGTTGAATGAGTCCATTGAAAATGAGTGGGACCAATGAGACTGTGAATAGTAGATGTGAATCCTAGGTATGGATTTCATCATATATGTTTATAGGGTAGTGAAACCCGTTGTTGACACCCGTAGGGAGAAACGGGTAGGATCATTAAGAATTATGTTATTATATACTACATTTGTGAGTGAGGAATGTAGGATTTATTAGGATAATGTGTAGTGACTGATTTTTTAGTATTGAAACGATGGTAAATTGTGTAATAAGACTGTCATATTTGTTATTTCATAGTGAACTGTATTAGTTCTGTTAGGCACCACCTGAAATAAGGTTGGGCCTAAGTGTATAACTTTATATATGGAACTCTATAATTGGCATCTACGAGTATGTCGGTGTGTAGGAACTTGCTGCTGATGTGATTAAGGATATATTGTGTTCTTAATTTGGGGAGAGAGAGATATTTATTGTTATTTTGTATGACCAAGAACTTTTGTTAGTGAGAGCACCATGTTCAATATTATCTTTGAGGAACATGAGAGTGGATGAGTAGAATTTTATATAAACAGACAAAACATGTTGGGAAGGTATCTAAGGACCTGGAGGGTTTTGATGACTGACTAGGTTAGCTAGTAGTGTATCGGGCGGGTTCCTTATTTGGATTTCGTTCTACAAGACACCCCACGCATGAAACTAGCGAACGTTGGGAGTCAAAATAAGTTGGCTCTTTAAGATACGACTTTATAACATTTGTTATAATATGTATCTGTTAAAATGGAGAGTTGTGGGTTATAGTAAGATTTGAGGCCAGTGTAGTCGCCAAATGTGAATGTGAAAACTAGTGGGATACGAATTATATTATAAGTAGTAATTTGGTAATGTGTAACCTTACAAAGTAATCATGTCTAGTGTATGATATCACATCCATTTAGATCGTATGCTGAAATGTACACAACACAAGGTGTATGGGAACCCTAGATAGTTGGATTATAGTACTTTCCATAATTGAGAATTATTTCACATTAAGTATTTTAGAGGTAAATAAATGTAGATGTTGTGACTTTAGGACTTAGTTGTTTGATGGTTTAGATCAGTTAGGACTGCTACTCCCCAAATTTTCCATGAGGATGGTATATGAAGAATTCAATAAAGTCTAACTCGAAAAAATTGAAACTTACATTGTAAGGTATGTGGAGGACAACATTTCATGAGAATATTAAATTTAAAGATAGGGGGAGAACTTGTGATGCGCGGTGATGGCATCGTCGCACGAGTCATCATTGTGGATCTGTTTGTGAGAAAGATAAAATGCATCATGATATAAACTGTAGTAGTGATGACATAATACCAAGCAAAACATTGTTGAGTTCTAATTGAAAGTGGACCATTAGAAATTAATAGGGTTCGTTCAGCCGTTGGAAATTCCTTGGTAGAAATGGGAGAGTGTATCCCTAAATTATCACAGTGTTAATTACTTCGCAAAGGGATCACGACCCTATATGGGGGATAGTGGGTCCGGTAATCAAAGTAGCTCGTGTTATGCCAGTTAGGACTAATCATAACGTGTGACAGTAAACCCTAATCATTGTTCCTGAGATAGTAAGGCTATATGGGGTGCATTTCGACATTGTGTCTGATAGAGACGAGAGAGTTATGTCTCAATTATTGGGAAGAGTTTTCAGAAGGCCATGAGTATTGAGATGCCAATGTATACGGCCTAACACACCCACAGATATAAGAGCAGACTAAGAATTCTAGTTAAATATTGAGGGATGTTTTGTATTTCCGATTATGGGAAGATTTGGTGTCATATTTAGATTTCATGTACAGTAACTCCTCTCAGCTCATTTATGGTATGACTCTATTAGAGGCGAATTATGGAAGACCTTGTCGTCCTTCTGCTTATTGGCTAGAGGTGGAGGATAATGACCTACTCGGACCAGAGGGATTCAGGGCTCGTAAGCCATAATTGAAATGATTTGGTGTTATGTTATTGCATGTTGGGAAAAAGGAAATTGGCGTCGAGATACGTAGGACCATTTCCTATTACTGTAAATATTAGACCGGTAGCTTACATGCTTCGGTTTGATAGTCCTTTGCTGACGAAATATTACGAAAATGTGTTGGCATATATTGTGTATAAAATATATACCGTACAAATAATAATAAACTACTGATGTGACATAGTAGTAAGACAAGTTCTACTATAGTGCAGATAGTAGGAGGACAGATATTGATTATCTTAAATTAAAATTTAAGTAGTGAAACTTAAATGGTAACGGTTGGAGTATAACATCAGTGAGATGTTCATTATTAGGAGTATTCGGTAATATAATGTGTGTTGGTACGGCAGAGGTTACATGAGATGTAAAATTAATTCCTGGAGTTGTTCTTACTAGATATGCCTTAATTTCAAAATTTTGGGACAAAATTCGATTATAAGGGAGAGTATGTAATACCCCGTATTTTAACGACTTTTAAAATGAGATAAGTTAAAAGTAAATTCGTTAAAATTTTGTGGATTAATTGGAATTATTTATGCAAAAATAATTGAAATTAATCTGGATTGAAAATTACTAGAATAAAGTAATATGTGATTGATATTAAATATAACTTAGTGATTAAAAGTCATATATGATTATGACTTTATAAAAATTATCGATATTTATAAATACGACAATTACGGTAATTAATTTGGGACGCGCGTGTGAGGCGTGTCAGGACTATAATTGAATGGAATGAAAAGTAAATTATTTTTATGTCATCCAAATTGTCATTTCAAGTGCGCCAAAGTGTCCGAAGGGGTTTAAATAGTCAGAAAAGTCTACCCAGGGGTTTGATTTGGATCTCGAGTCAATTTGAAACCGAATAGACACCCCAAAGAGATATTTGGTCATTTCACCTGGGAGATGAATAGTCCTTATGAAATTTGGGTATTTTTATATAAGATAAGAAATATGTTAGCCAAAGGTTTATTCACCGAAACTCTAAGAGACATCCATTGAGGAAAGGGAAAGATTTCTCTAGGAAAGGAAGCGTTATTTTTGGAAAACCAAGGGACAAAGGCACCTTGCACCACCACCGTCGCCACCGGAGAGTGATTAGAAAAGAGGGGAACTCTATAACATCATCTTCCCTAAAGGTTCAGACCTAGGAAATCCAAAGCAATTGTTTTAACTCTTGCAATCTATAGCATGTATCTTGTCCATAGTAAGTAGAAAAAAGATTTTTTTTTTAAGTTTTATAAATCAAAGATAAAATTTTCATTTGGTAGAAGTTTTGATGATGAATTATGTTACAACCCGTTGGTAGAAATACGTAGAAAAAGGACGAACATTGTATGAAAATTTTAGGACTGTTTTAAGCAGAAATTGGTAGTATGCTCGAGAGTTCATGTATAAAATCACGTTCTGCATAACTTAATAGTTTTAAGTTTTTTCAAACTCGGAGCATAAACGCCTCAAATTGTAATTTTATGTTTCTGGGCAGAATGTGACTTTATCGAGAAAAAGGAGTATTGGGAATTATAATATAATCCGAGCTTGTTATAACGAGTCTAGATTTTGGACCAATAAGTATGGGTTAAAGGTAGCTACTGGAATAATTAATTAAATCTTTTCGGTTAACAAGAGATATTAGGAGTAATGGGAAATGTGAATTATTAGTTTATGGGATAAACTTGAAATATACTACGTGTATGATTTGTATATGGGATTAGAGTATACCCATTTGTTGATATATATACATAGGTGGAGGGAATACTTATAATATAATTGAGGTTTAAAATACCATGATACGTAGGATATTTGAGATAAAAGTATAAGACGTATGAGACTTGTAATATGGACTGTGCTTATGCCCTATGGCATACCTAGCCTACTTTCTATTGACGGGAGGTTTGAACGCTGATGGCGGTCATATCCTGATGAGCCTTAGGGGGGGATTTTTGACTTGTGCCTCAGAACTTAGGACTTAGGTTGGATTGCCATGTGTGAAAATAATGGTATTGAACGGCCATTTGGGTGCGTAGGTATATGCGTAGCCTAAAGGCTGAGGACTATGTTCGCCTACAATATTTGTGTTTGTTATTTATAGTTTATGGGATATACCGAACTGACATTCCTTTGTACAGTGACGAGATGTACCCGGACATGATAGAAGAGTATGCATGTACCGCAGCTGAGTCTCGGGGTGCAGCGTTGTATATAAATAATAGAGTGAATGTATATATATATATACTTGTGATATTATCTACTGCGTGAATTAAGTAGACATGAATGATAATGAAATATGAAATGAATTAAGTGGGTGAACACTTAATTATATTAAATTGAAAAGTGCTTATCCATGTTAAAGAGAAATTGGATATATATATATGTACGTATTACTTATATTGCGAGAGAAATATATGGGAACGATATTGGGATATGTTTAGATGTTAGACTCGAAAGAACTAGTTAGCATAGTAATAGTAATTAGTATGGTTTGAAGGTACGTTAGGAGTGCACATTAGATGAGAGGTGAGAATATCAAGAGAGAGTTCGAGAATCTAACATGTACATAATAATTGCTTAATTTCACTTGTTAATCACTTGCTATTTTTAAAAAATATTTTACCATCAGGCTATTACCCGTTTTCTTGCATATTCTCGCCTCCCTTGCATCTTTTATATTAGGTGTCCAGTCACCAGAATGCCAGGTATAGAGGATTCGATACTTAACGTACTATGGATGTGATGGAGCTCCAGACTTTTCTTAGACGCTTTCATTCTCTTGATTCATAAATCCGTAGTAGTTAGTTCATATAGGGCATGTCGCCCAAGGATTCTAGTTATTTCGATTCTATCTCAGACAGTCGTAATAGTTATGTCAGTTTTGATACATTCGGTTTATTTGGATTGTTGTATTGAGAGATTTAAACTGGGGAGTTTATTCCAGTTACATTTAATTCAATGGCGATGTTACTTATCTATTATGCATTGTTATGGAATGGATTACATGAAATTGTTTTTAATGGTAAAATGAGAGTGTATTAAATTAAAATGTAAAAGTTTTTAACTCCAACTTAATTGAGTATTAGGTGATTAGAAAAAAGAAAATATTTTTCGACAGTGATGCTAAGAATGAACAAACTATATACTCTAATTTAATTGGGTATATGACGGATGCCTCGGTATTTAGTTGAGCGTGGTGTTACATACATAAATGGCATCATTGAGATCATCGACTTGGAGGGCTTCCAAGTTCAAACTCTTCGCGTAATCCCTCGGGGATTCCCCAGCATTATGAATTAAGTGGAGGAGGTAAATGACAGTATTACTCATTTTCTGAGCTCTAATGAAATGAATGACAAAGGATCTTTCCAACTCAATGAATATTGTAATCATCCCTTATTTGTAACTGGAAAAGTAGTTCCCACCCAGTCCCCATAAGGTGATAGGAAAGGCTCGACACATTACCTCATCCAAGGTATTCTGAAGAAACATCAGTGGCCTTCTGGTTTCCAAATGATTGATGGGGTCTATAGACCCATTGAATGGTTCAATATTAGACATTTTCCACTTTGGGGGAAGAGTGTAATGTTGAACGTCATTGGACAATGGAAACATCATCTTTTAAATGGTCAACCAAATGGTGTCGGGAGTTCGAGTCTTTTATTAGTTGAGAAAATTCCCCAACCGATTTGCATCTCTTTTATCTCTCCATCCTAAGGCCTATTTTCTTTATATCCACCCTAGGGCTGATCTCATGGGAGCAATGGCATGTCCTTAATAGGGATGCGACTTATTGATCATTAGGGGGCCTTAAGAACCTACTTTGGATCATTCTCCTCTTCTAACTGGGGCTTGTGGTTCTTCTCGATACTACTGCATTCTAATACCACTAGTTACTCTACCACCGGGGTAAAGGGAGACTACTGACAATGATGGACATCATTTCTTTGACCATTTTCTATTGAGCCTCCATATCCTTGAAGCAGCGAGACAAAGCTGCATTGGTCACCATTTTGAAAGGATAAAATTATGAATTTCATAAAGATGGAACTTTTCATTCCTATATACGGTGCCAAATTGATGAGTGTTAAAATTGTAAGTGACTTTAGACCCACGAGTGCTCCTCTCTAGACCTCCGATGGGTAAGAGGAAATAAGTATCAACTTAAAAGATAAAGTTTTAAAATTTTCCACAACTTAAATGAGGGTCTTATGTCCATTTTCAAAGGATTTCCATTGTCTTATTAGAAAGTAAATGAAGTATTATAATCTAGCAGACCTCTTAAGCTTTGGTTAAGAGAGTCCGAGGTCTTGAGGCCTTTGTCAATAACACAGAGGACCTTAGGAAGTAACTTAATGACATATCTAAGGAAGATAACATACTAGTTTAGGTTTCTATTAGATGTACAAAGTGCATTAGTAATGGAACTAGTTCACGTTATTGGTATAACCTCACAACAATGTGTTGCGATTGTGCAACGAAGTGTGAAACACTTGTGAAATGATGTAACTCTCATGAGTTTGATTATTTGAATTCCATAATATCTTTTACTTATCAATATCTATCCCATTTCACCTTTCACTAGCCTCCTACTTATAGGAGAACTCTTGGAGAGAGAATGAGCGAACTTTTACAGCATGGTTGGGTTCCCCTAAGGTCGGTTAGTATTAAGAAGGTGGTGGAGTGTTGGGAAAGGTAACTGCAGGTAGCATTCAACACAAGTGGATATAGGTAGTTATGAATAGCGTTTTTCTTCTTATCGACTCTACTAGACAACTTTACAAGATCTTTTCTAATCTGTCTAGGGGTCAAGAAGGATTGTAGAGTTTCCTTTAACTGATACTAAAGTATGATGTACTATAACACCCTATGACTGAGGTCTTAGTGACCTCGGGAGGTCATTATCCTTCAATCGAAGGTCAACTCTAAGTTAAATTAAGATGGAAGCTCGATGATGTGGCATTTGAGATTTTTTGAGGTAGTAGGCCAGAACGACTATTCTTAACAAGAGGAATGATCCATTGTTGAGGTGTGATACAGTACCATATCAGGACCTTGAGAATAACAAAGGCTTTATAGCCTTGGAACCTATTTATTACTTTTGAAGTGGTCGGTAGTTACAAGAGCTTTTAAATACTAAGTGTGAAATAGGTTATCATGAGCTCTTAACTCTTAAGGAAGAAGAATATGTAAAGTTAAGAAATATCGACAAGGAATCTTGCAAGTGGTCACATTAGTCCCATAACTTATTTGTGACCCTTGAAGAATTCAATTTAGACAACATAGTCCAGCTTTTGATAGAAGAAAGTATCAAGAAGGGGAGGATTTTTTAACATCTCAGTATCCTTTTTTTATGAAACTTAGAGAATACTTAGTCCAATCTGAAAATTGCTACTCCCTAGTATTGGAAGACATATACGTTGAACCCTCGAGGGTTTTGAATGTTTATGTTTCTTTAATAATGATCGAATAGACACCACGGTATGGGTAGGTGACTCTAATGGCTCTAGTGAATAATAAAATGAGGCCAACAGTGAAGCCACCAATATGTATTTATCCTTTTTGTTGGGGTTTTGCTCTTAAAACTATGTAAAGACATTTTTTTAATTAATAAAGGATAGTCTTATTCATATCTCAAATCATGTTTATGAGAATAGTTTGTATTTGTTTTAGATATATAATTTTATATGAATGTCGGTCAATGTAGTTTAGTAGGAATTTCGGGGGAAATGTAAAAATTAAACATGTTGCTATACTAAAAGGGGGTGAATAGGATATACTCAAATTCCTTTCCGTGTTTAAATTTACTTGTATCAACAATAATCCGATTAAGTGTTATGAGATCAGTTCAAATCAAATCCAAAATCCCTTGACTTCAATTACAATAAAATTACTTCAGAAATCTAAACTTAGATCTAATTAGATCCAAATTCAACTTAATTGGAGTTAGTTGAGATTTAGCCAAATTAGTTCAATTCAATTGCAATTAATTGAGAACTAAACATGTAGTAACCTAATTAAATTATTGTTATGAGATTATGTGAGGTTGTAAATAAGTGTAAATGTGACAATACGAAAAACACCAAGATATATGATGGAAAACCCCACCTAAGGGAAAATAACCCAAGATGTTACAATCAACACACTTGAAATAAGAAGAATTTTATAATAGCTTAGTCATTTACATACATTGAGGTCACATCTACAAGATCTTGTAATCCACCAATCGTATAAACTATACCTGATCTAGCGATTCCCAACCAAACTCCTCCAAAACTTGCAGAGAGAGAAGAATCCACTTATCTTAGCTTCCACACACCCTACTTTGGTGAATTCAACTCCAGTCACCTCGTATTTTCCTTATGTTTACCTCCCAACTAAACATCATCAATGGTAATGATGAAGAAAAGGTTTTCTAACGTTAATTTGATGAATCACTAAAAAATCACTCACAAAATGTTTTAATAAAAGTTAGTTAAAATCAAATCTTGTATAGGGTATCTAGAGAGAGAAAGGGAAGCACATAGATCTCAAAAATTATTTAGACAATTAATAGTTATAATGCTAAAATGTAGACAAAATGACTTTTTATAGTGTAAAAAAATCATTTCCCCCAAAATAGCAAAGTCCGTGTCCATGGAAGCCTTTATCGTGCGCACAGTCGTAAAAATGACAAGAAAAAGGACCATTCTACTCAAATCCGTATGCAAGGGAAAAAAGTTTCATTCACAAAGCTTGATTTTTCCCCGTTCACACATCTTTCATACGTCTTGCCTATGCCTGACAACACATATTTACAAGAATTTCATTTTGAAGGATTTTTCAAAGTAAATGATTTTGAACCTTTTAGACAAGTTTGAAAAAAATAACATTTAAAAGATAATAACATGTGTATAAAGTGTAGGAAAAATAGTTGGGGGTTATCCTAAAGTGCATCATGGGTCAAAATCCATATCCAAAAAGGTATCAATAGAGGTATGTATAGAACTTAAGCATTAAGACACACATATAATGCCAAGAATATATTTATGGACTAAAATAAAAACTCATATATGTCTCACAAATACAATACTTTGACATAGAATAATCCAAGAAATACAAATTTACATTTTGAATCTCCTATTTTGGCTATTCCATGGAAAAATCGTAGAATATCCTCAAAGCCCAAAAATACATGTAAATCCCACCGAATATAATAAACTACCAATCATTAATATATATCACCCCTAACACTAGAAAAAAAATCATGAACTGATACTGTACAAAACAAACTGAGATGCTCCAAGATGAGATACCTTCAAAACTCAAACAATGTTAAGCCATCAAGTAGGTAACATCAATATGAATGCAAATCTCTCCCTACATAGGAACAACCCTTGAATAAATGCATTATCGTAGATAAAATGTTTCCCCCTTTTGCCACAAATAGACGAAGATACAAAGAAAATACTAAGATAAGTAAACTATGTATCTCAAAATATTAGAGGGATAAAACAAATATAGCACGATAAGAGTATGATAATCAATCGGAAGAAATATATATATATATATATATATATATATATATATATATATATATATATATATATATATATAGTATATATATATATATATATATATATATATATATAAAATCTTTTTTCCCTAAAGTCACATGTAGGAGAACAAGAAAAACAATCATGATATATAAATGGTAAAGGGATATATTAAATGATATATCAAGAGTGACCATAGGATATCATGAGCTAAACCACACATGAAACACATGTTATCCACAAAGAATATGTATCATGAAGTCTAATAAGTGTATAATTGCAAAACATAATAAAAAAATAACATATGAAAGAAAGAAATAAAAAAAATCCCTTAAAACATAATATATCTCCACCAAAAGAAAATAATACTACCCCTAGGAAAAATATCACCCCCCCCCCCCCCCCCCCCCAAAAAAAAAAAAAAAAACTATGCATATGGAAATAGAATCATGAAATGCATGGCAAAGTAAACATGTATGAAGCATTTGAAGTCTATGAAACATAATGGGAGTAGGAGTATCATGAAGAGATATACCAAAGACATGTTAGCACGACCATAGAACATATGAATAAACATGACAATCTATGACAAGAACGATATATGTCTAAAACTAGCATGACAATAATCAAACGAAATTGATGAAAATAAAATATCGCAACAAAAATGAAACTGTATACCCAAAAAAAACATGGATAAACAATCATATGTAACATTAAGATCAATACCTAAAAAAAAGAACAATATATCAAAAAGAAATATGACAAGTCACATAATCTCACAAAATCTTATCATCAAGACAATTACTAACACCAGTTAGAATTAACACTGAAATGTCACTATTAACACAAAAGATACAAGGAGAAAATGTGTGTATAAAAAAACGAGTGAGATAGTATCATGATATCTATAAACTCAAAAGACTAGCTCAAATGGCTCACATATAGGTTAAACCAAAATATGAAGTAAATGCAAGGTTCATATGGATAGTCCGTATATGAGGTTACACACACAAAAATTCAAATTTTAACCAAATTTTATCTTGATTATCAATCAGGTGTGCATGAACTATAATGTCTAAATTAATTATGACAAACCAAACAAATAATAAAATAAACAAACACATGAAGAAGATTGAGGAAAAATCCCTTTACATGAAAATCTAGATTTCAACACTATTTAAGAGATCCACTAAGTATAATGCAAAGTCTTCAATTCTTCAATAGCTATGGCACAGTCCAGCACTATCCATAGGAAGTTGTCTTCCCTCGGTATCCACCGATTATCCTCTGGATGAATGATCATTTCTTCTTCATCCATAGAGCCTAGGCTCTACAAATCAGTAGTAGAGTGAAACTTTATAAGGGTTTGATGTAACGTGCATGGAAACTAGTGTTTCAACAAACTCGACAAATCATTTTTAGGATGTATGATTTGGGGAAGAAAATTATTTTCTAAAACAGAAATGTGGATATTTTTCGAACAGATATTGAAAAATCATTTTCTCCAAAAGTCTTTAAAAAAATCTGAGTCCAACATGCCTTAAATAGTGAAAAAGTGAGTTTTGAGGCGGCGATCATGTTCGAATGAAAACATAAGGTCGTTCGAATGAAAATACTAGTTTTGCTTTAACAACTTCAAATCTCATTCAAATGACAACATTTTTGTTCAAACACTACAAGAAAACTTAGCTTTAGCGAGGTTTTTTTTTTTGCAATGCTTATAAAAATGTCGGTATATAGTGTATATGCCGACGTTTATTTAAGAACGTGGGACATTTATCAACGTTTTATAAAAGTGTCGATATATTAGTCGCGTTTTATTAAAAAACATCGAAAAATAAGAACGTTTCTTACAAAACGTAGGTTATTTCCCATCGTTTTGGAATAAAAACATCGGGTACCACATTAATTTCACCCACACATCCTTCTCCCTCTAATTTTTCTTTTCCCTCTAAAACTAAAAAAATATCTCTAATTTCATATTCTGTTCTATTGTGGATAGAACATAATTATACGGCTCTCAATTTTTTTAAGGTTGCCCTAATACAAAATCGAAACATACCTCTTAGTGATTTTATGGCAAGAGATCGGAGATATAATAATATTGTGGATAGAAATCAAATAATTGAAATTCGGATGCAAGGTTTTCTTCTGAATCTTCGTGATTTCTTCAGAATCTGCTAACGCAAGTTTTTTTTTCAAATCATTATTATTCTTTATTTTTTCTTAAAGTGGTTATTTAAAGGTTGGTTGCAGAGGTTAGGCTCCTTATCGGTTGGAAAATGTAACAGCTGGTTCAGATTTGAGATCACTAGTTCTTTAATAGATATCTAAATTCTATATTCCATAGTTGAATATTAATCAAGAACCATCATTATTATTTAGAGTAAATGATGATGGTATTATGAACTAGTCAAAAGTGATGCCACTATTCTATTGTGGAATGAGAAGCAATAGAAATGGGAATAGTTAATGTTCTCGATTCTTGACACGATGATTGAATTTAGTAATTATTATGTTTCAAATTGTTTTTTAATATCTGTTTCTTAAATACATTTTTTGTCTTTTGGTAATATGTATTGATTAATGTGCGTGTATGATCAAACACTTGTGGTTAGTAGTTAATGTTTTGTGAATTGTTCTCCAGTTGAATTACATTATATGGCAGGTTTGGTTCTTCATAAAATAAAAAGAACTTGAAATTGAATGTAAATTTATTCTTATACGTGTCATTAAAACTTATTTAATGTAAATTTATTCCTATACGTGTCATTAAAACTGGCCTCTTTAACATTGGGTTAATGGTTAGTTTCTTAAACCTTTATGATTCAGGAACGTAAAAAGTTTTGATTCAAGAAAATCATTTATTCTTGAGTCAATTAATAATACAATTAGCTTTCAACAGTCAAAGCTATGGGTATGGTCTTTTGAATTTTATAAAATAAAATTATGTTTGCCATATTGTCATATTCTTTGCTGAAGCAAACCTAACCTGGATATCAATAGGCGTATCAAATCGATTATCTCGAGCTCTTTTTATTATCGGCCTTTAGAGACCCTCTTTCATTCAGGTATCGTTTTCACTTCTACGAATGTATCCAATGAAATAGGAATGAATAGAAATATTGATTAGCGAGGAATTTGAATGCGTATTAATAACTTGTATGGATTTGTGTTCTTTAGTCCATTTTATTATTTTGAATTGTTTCCCATAGATTGCATACAATGGTAAGTTGGTTTTGTGATTTGTTATTTCTAATATTTATTTAAGCTTTGCATCCTAATTTTCTCTGAGTCTAAACTTTTTGTATCAGGGTAAATACTGATGAGCTTTGGTAGATTCCAAAAAATTCAATACTAACAGTGCAGGAAACTCAACTTCATCCACAACTTTGCAGAAAACAATCAGGTATAGTAGGTTAGCAAGAGTGAGGCAGTTCAAATGACGAAACTGAATCTTACCTATTTTTTCTCATCTTCATCTCCATTCTCCTTGGAAAAAAATTCATCCATCATTTGGCAGTTATATATAACACGTTCTTTTAACTTAGGCAAACCTCTGACAATCTACACTAAAAAAATATGATGTGAATCAGGGACATGGTCATCATTTTATCATTCTTTAGTAATTTTTAGTATTTCTTTTATTTTTAGCATTCGTTCTATTTTCCCTTTTGTTTAGTATTAATATGAAGGAAGGTTAATTGGCATTAAGGTCATAATTGTAATTAGATTCTTAGCTTAGAGTCCAAGAAACCTCCTTCCTATAAATACCTCTTATATAGACTCATTTGAGTCATTCTTCCATATTTTGAGATTTGATTAGAGAGAGTTTGAGATAGAATTATCTTTTCTTCTTCCCATTGATGTCATTTACATCAATTGGTATCAAGCCTAGTCTCTCCACCCATTTTTTCTTTTGTTGTTGTTGTTGTTATTGTTATTGTTATTGTTGTTGTTGTTATTGTAAAATAAAAACTCGTAAATAATGTCACATGGGTCCAAGAAAAGATGAACACCTATGAGCCAAACCCTTTCGAGCAACTCTTGAAAGCCATCAACTGATTAACAGAACGAATCGATGCGATGTATGCCCAAAGTTCTTCATGGGAAACCACGACGGACTGCCCTAACACTGCCCTGGTAACATCTCAAAACCCTAACCATAATTCTCCAAGATTCACCCATTCTACACCTCTCCCACAAAGAAACCCTAATCCCATAAACATTCAAGAAAGCACCACCACTGAGGAAGCTTCCCCACCACCATGACCCACTGGCCTGATTAGCCAAAAAAAACCCAAAAACATTCATCCTGCCCCAAAACAACCCCCAAATCCCCCCAAAAAAAAATTCATCCCTCCACTCCAGTTCCACCACCTACTCCTGCCTTTCCTTATCCACCGCCTCGGAGGCACCCACAGCGTGTCGTACTTCCTGAGCCTCCACTATGCGATGATGACCTAGACGATATTACCTTGGACCTTCTGAGAGATGATGACATCACACAGTTGTCCCTTCGATAAGAAGACATGCCAAAAACTGTGTTTAGAACTCTATACGGACATTTTGAATTTTTTGTTATGTCGTTTGGACTAACAAACGCACATACAGATTTTTGAGATTTAATTCATTGAGTATTCCTCCCTTTCTCGAATCAATTCATAATCATATTTATAAATGATACTTTGATATATTCAAAAACTAAGGAATACCATGAAAGGAAAAGAAAAGTAAATGTGATTTCCTTGTAAGAGAAATAAAAGTATTAGTTCATGTAATCATCGAGTTAGGAATACAAGTTATTACAGACATTTTATGGAAGGATTATGAAAAAAATTGTTATCATTAATGATGTTAATTAGAAAATATGCACGATTCGAATAGATGGAGGAATGCAAATAATCATTCTAAACCTTGAAGGAGAAATTATTTACCACCCTTGTACTTACTATACCTTCTAGTGATGTTGGTTATAAAGTATAGACCGATGCCTCGTTACAAGGATTAAATTGTGTATATATGCAACTAAAAAAGGTAATAAAATATGGGACTCGCCAATTAAATACTCATGAATGTAACTATCCAGTCGAAGATTTAGAAATTATCGCAATAGTTTTCTGATTGAAAATCTAGAGATGTTATCTATACGGAGAAGTGTTACAAGTATTCTCTGACCAAAAAAGTCTTAAGTATATATTTACCAATAAAGACTTAAATCTTCGGCAACAATGGTGGATATATTTTTTAGAAGATTATACATTTCAATTACAATAACATTCTCGAAAAGGCAATGTAGTAGAAAAAGCATTGAGTTGAAAATGAAGAGGAAGATTGACATGAGTGTTTTCGTAAGAGGATATGACTTCAATAGACTAATATAATTTACAGAGGGCAAACGTAGAAGTTCCAATTATTCTCTGAAACCTTATTTCATATCCAACTCTTTTAGAAATTAATCTTACAATAACAACTAGATGAAATTTCCCACAAAACCCAGCAAAAAATGGAAGACGGAGTAGGAAGGAAATATTTTACTTATAACCAAGAAAGAGGACTAAGATTTAGAAATCGGTTATGCGTACGTTCAAACCCCTCCCGAAAAGAAGACGTCTTATACGAAGCTCATCACACAAAATTCATCATACATTGATAACTATGACTTTTATGTATACCTTGCCATTGTAAGCCAAGTTAATCAAAACCTTCAATTACCTACAAAAATATAATAAAACTAGAATTATAGAGGTAAGCAAGGGTGTCAATCTTAGTCTAAGGATGAAACATGTGAGAGAGGAATGAAATTCATATTTATTTGTTTTCTTTTTGGACTTTTTACTTTTTCTATTTTTTTTTTAGCTTTTTCAATATGAAAACAATATTTTTTTGGTGATGTGAATTAAATTAAATGAGAATTAGGAAATAACATGAAGGAAAATATAAAGAAGTTCTAAAAAGTGTGATGAAAAATTATGAATAAAATCTAACAAAAATAAGAGATAAAGTGAGGGGAAAAATGTGTGAACAATCAAGGAATGGGATTAGACCAAAATTTTTAGTTATTCTAATTAATTAATTTACTCATTTGAAACTCCCAAATTAGTGTTGAAATTACAAGTGAACTCTCGTCACAAATGTAATTTTAATACCAACCTTTTAGAACATTAAGTTTAAACCCCCCACAACACTAGAAATTTGTTTTATACTCCTTTTAATAAACCACCCGCTAGGATCGATTCATCAAAATTTATATAAATCATAGAAAATATATTTTAGAGTTGAAATTCAAGAAATAATACCACACTTAAGAAACCCCCATCTCTAGTTAGATTCTAAAATGGATATTATATTTCGAGTTTTGATTTTCTCTCAAAAATCATTTACCCTCTCTCGATGCGTAAATTGAAATGTGGATGATAAAAATTAACATTCAAATGGATTTTCAAATAATCAAACTAATTAATTCAAATAACATAAATAAGGGTTCATTCCGCCCCTTGAAAGTTTTTTTTAGCCTAACATAATATGGACCGTGATAATCAAATAAACAAGTCAATAAAATAAAAGAGGATAAGAGAATATTCAAACCAAATGTAATTGAGTGGAATTGAGTTCCATCCTTGAATTTCACGCATATAACCTTCAAATGAGTGATCCAACAAATTAATACATAAAAGTACTCACTCAACTTGAATCTCACACAATTATTTCACTCAATTTAAATCTAAAAAAAATCTAAACTAAAAAAATATTATTTCTAACTTTCTCTCTAAGCTAACTCTGAAATTCTCTTCCACTCCCTTAAAAATGGGCATTTTTATTCATTTTATAGTGTGCAAGTGGCTAGGGTATAAATGGGAGAATTGAGTTGTGCATGGGGTTCTGAGATGTGAGATATGGAATAAGGGTATTTTGGCAATGATGAGTGAGTGCATGTGGGAAATGGTGAGGAAGAAATCAAATTTGATATGAGGGGCAAGTTGCGGGTATTTAAGGAAATGGGGTTAAATGGCATTTAAAACACATGTTGGGCTTTATTTTTTGGCTTTTATTTGGTATAGGACTTAAGAAGAATCGGGTAAGGCTTTCACAAATGGGAATTAGGTCTAGGCAAGTTCGAACTTCTTGGATTTGAAGAGGTGGGGGTTCCGGGTTTGGAAGATATAGATGTTCACGTATTGGTTGAAGCTGGGTTCGGGTTGTGGGGCTTGTTTTCGGGTATAGTGGTAGCAGGTCGGGTCTTGTGTTAACAGGTGAGATGGAATCGGGGTCCGGAGGTAGAGGGTAGGTTCAGTTTTGAGCTGGGTTACGATCGGGTAAGGTAGCTGTAGCGGGTCTCGGGTTGTGGAATATAAGGAGGCAGGTGCGGGGTTGCCGAATTGAAGGAGGGATTCCGGGTTTGTGGCTACTAAAATGGGTACAGGTAGGGGTTTGGTCGCGTGCTTAGGCTATCGGGTACGGGAGTTGGAATTTATTTGGGATAGTACCCGAGATGGGTTCGGGGCTGGGGATTATGGAGTTTTTGAATGTGAGGTATAAGGTGGCGGTGGATGAGAGAGAAGATGGGTTTGAGGTGTGATTGTTAATGGATGTAGGAGAGAGAGAAGGTGTTGGATGTTCAAGAAGGGGGGTGATGGTGTGACTGCGTGTGGGTGAGTGTAGGCTAGTTAGGGGGGGTGTGGGTATATGTTATGGTGTGAGTAAGGTGTATATGACTACTGTCTCTGTGTGTCTAGATTTTCACCTTTACTTAAAGAAAAGAAAATTAAACTATTCAAATATTTACAATAAAAAAAATTAAATCAATAAAACTAAATAAAATCTATTAAAATTAAAAACTAAAAATTAAATTCCTAATCTATTAATAAAAGACTTAAATAAAATAAAAATAAATAAAAATCTATTAAAAATAAAAACTAAAGTTCTAATTGGAGAAATGCAAAACCTACTCAAACTAGAAGAATAAATTCCTAAAAAAAACTTATCCTAATTAAAAAATATCAAAATCAAAATAAAACTATAAAAATAAATATAAAAATAGAAAATATCTCCTAAAAAGTTCTAAATAAATCTAAAATAAATCCTAAAAATTTAAACGACTTAACTAAAAATTCAAAAAAAATACAAACTCAACACAGACAGGGCGCGGGATAGGTTTAGGCCATGTCTGGGCTAGGTTAGGGTTACAGGATTGGTTATTTAACCCCATTTTTACTGCAAATTGCCTCAAAAAAATGCTTTTGAAATCGCAACTACAAATAAACCAGCACAATAGATAGTTACGCACATAAGACATAATTTTGTCGAGAATTAGCAATTAAAATATGTATTTTGTGGAAATATTCTTATATTTTACGAAATGACATTTGTTGTAAAATTCAAAAGACAATTTCCAAATAAAAAAGTCGAACCCATTCCCGAAAATAGACGCCCTCCGGCACACCAAAGAGAGACAGTATATCTCAATCGATGACTGTTAATACCACCCCAAACAGAACATTGCTAGTCCTCGAGCAAAATATTGAGAGAAATAAAGATAGGAAACCAAAAGTGTACCACTTTTGTGGGCACTTGTGATTGCACATTTCATGTGCAACATGCTTTTAAACTTATAGGTTTCCCTACAGGACGAGTTGTGTCTCGTGAGGATTTATAGGGAATATAACCACAAAATTCTTTATTTGTAACAACAGTCAATCTCTTATTAGATATAGAAGAATCGCACAATCTATCATGACAAAAATATTTTGAGAAACACAACCTAGAAGTGTATAGAAGGTTTGGCTAAGTGAATACTCAAGGAACATCCTTCCTAGAACTCAACGTGTGTGTCTGAATTAGTCAAAATGGGTCGAGTATCATAAGAGTAATTCCTAAATTCCCTTTCGGACTCAGCGCTTCAACTTTAAAATCTCACGGATATATCTCTCTCAAACAATCTCTCTAGATTTGGGTTAGTGTATTGCTCTTGTGTGTGAGTAGGTGAGTAGATGTAAGCAAGTTAAAACGTCTCACACGCACATAAGAAAGAATGAACATTTAGAAAGACAAATGAGCTTATGAAAAGAATGCTAATCACTATAGTGAGAACATCGAGTTATTCACCACGTTGACTTTCATTTGCCCGAACACCTAGGGGAGAATTTGGATGTTTATGGTTGAGGGAAAAATGAAATGGGAAGGATAGCATGAGATTAGGTAGGGTGGTGATGGATGGATGTTTTGATGGATATGCGAAAAGAGTGTTCTATACTTTAGGCACAAATGTCTTTATTTCAAAAAACTTGACTTCAAACCCTCTCTTTTTTTTCTTTTTTTTCTCTTCTTTTATAATCTTAATCACTGAAGACATTTTACATTCGAAAAACAATCTTTTTCTCAAAGATGAAAGATGATATACAAATGATAAATGGATGGTGGGAATATTGAAGAATATGGGAATATAATGAGCGAAGTGAATTGGTAAAAAACTAGTGATCGAGATAAATTTCAAGACACATGTTTCTCACAACTCGAAAGTGATGTCGTTCTCAGTAATGAAACCAAAAATTTAATGAAGAATGGTGATATCATACAATGATTTAGGTGTGGACCCAAAGGAAGTTGAATGAACTTGTGACTCGAATATTGCATAAAATACTCTGAAATGGTGAGAGACACAAATCTCACAAGCTAAAGTCTCCACTGGTGATCCTTAAGGTTTTCTTAAGAATTGTAGTACTCTTAAACTCTAAACCGTAGTGATGTGATAAGTAAGGAAATTTCGTTGGGTCTAGAAATTCATGGTGCAACATGCCTTGGAACGTATTGCATAAGCTATTAAGAAAAAAATATAACCTCTAGCTCAATTCCTTGACTTAAAAGATGGATGACAGAAAATTCACATCAACGAGTGAGATGAAAGAAACTGCAAGAAAAATTTTAAAAATAGGTTTTGAAAATCAAAATTTTTCAAAAGAGGTACGATTTTGAGAAAATTTACCACCCCAAAACAAAAAGGAAAATCATCCTCGATGTTAAATAAAATGATTTTTTAAATTGAGAGAAGAAGGTAAGAAAGAGATTATCATAATCAATATCTAATGAAATGGGCAGATGAAGCCAATATGAAATCTAAATAAAGGATAAGACAAAAAATTTGTACAGGTCTATAACATGGGAAAGCATTGGGTGATATGAAACAACACCCCAAACAGGATAAGACTCACACTCAGAAATCACGAGTTGCCTCCTGGTAGTGCTAAGTTTAATGTCTTCATCCAGACCGAACCATTCTCACCCTAAAGGGAAGATCTATGAAAGTGTGGGGAGGCAGAAAAATTGGGTGATGATACTCACCCCAAAACAAGACTGAAGCGTCAGCCCTGTTGAATGAATACTAAAAGTGTCAATGCACCTGGACGGCAAAGTGCATCACACGATGCAAAGCATCGGTCAACCATGGGCGGGTGGGTATTAGGTAAAGGTGAAGAGGCATCGATCTCGAGACTTATTGAGACAAAAAGCAAGGGAAACAAGGTCCCTTTAAGCATGATGTTCTAGCTAGTGAGGAAGGCAATATGGTTTAACAAGTGGAATGGGATGGGGTTCATAGAAATATCATGACCATTCTATAATTGGACGATGATAATGGTTGCGCCGTGACACGTCAAGGAGCTGTCGATGAGAAAAATTAACACCACGAGAGATTTGCAGACATAGAGTAACAAGCTTGGTGTCACAAGATGGAGAGTATCACCATAAATACTCTCATGAATGGTGGATGGTGGTTTCAGATGCGGATCCAAATAAATGGTCGAAAACATGCAAGGTGTAATATCAAGATCGAAACTAGATGATGGGATGGGAGGGGGAATATGTGGGTTGGGTGGGATAAAGGGTGGATCGGGTGGGATAAAGGGTGGAGGAAGATGATCCAACTCAAGTGTCGGAGACACACACTTATCTTGAGGCTCGGAGTGATCCTCAAGGGAACTTATAGGGGGAGTAAAGTAATACTAGAAAGGGAGTGTGGTTTCTAAAGATGGAGTGGTCAATTTTTGTAGAAGAGTATCACCAACTAATGTGGTGGGTAAGTCAAACAAGGCACCAAGTTAGGAGATAGATGAATCATTAAAAATATTGGGCTCAAAGGGATCCATGCATAGTGGGGCATAATCCATATCCAGAGTGGTAGGAACCATATCAAATTCCATCTCAAGATATTGGTGAGGCTTCATAGACGGAGATAACATATGATGAATTGGTGCATCGGGATTACACACGATGGGTTTGATAGATGTATACTCGGGCATGTTTTTAGATTCAGCGGGAAGATAAATCAGGTTCTCAATGAGGGGTTCTTGTGGACATTGTAGTATTTGATGAGGCTGACGATCTTCGAATAAATCAAAACAAGTGTCAACTTGAGGCCCGGACCATGGAATGGTCTTAATGTAAAGATTCTCGGGGTTCTAGGGTTTGTCACACTCAAAATGAGTGGCATAAGACAAATCATCATCACTCATGTGGGGGCAATAACGATTTGACTGGGGTGAAATCCAACTCACTCTCACACTCAATTTCATTTGATCTTTATTCAAGCCGTTGGAAGGCTTCATTTTAAAATTGATTAGCTTGCTCTTCCTCTAGGGTGAACTATTATAAGAGTCTTTCTAGAGCAAAGGTGAATGATGGTGGTGGATTGATGGGTGGCGACGGTGGTGGAGGTGGACACAACTCACTATGGACATTAGGAAACATAGAATACTCAGATAAAGAATGGGGAGCGGGGTAAAGTGTGTCACACACGGTAGAAGCATCTCCATAAGAGACAAAAGGATGATAATCATTGGGTGCAAAGTGAGGTAACTGATCAGGATGGGGTGCACTTGATTGCCATGACAATTGTTGGAACGTTTGAGGATCCGTAACATAGGGTTGGGATCCGTATTGTGTGGGAGGGTGATTAGGCCTCCAAATATAGTTGGGGTAGTCACACCACTCGGGATTGGATCCATCATGAGAAAAGGACGAGGTGGGTTCCAGAACATTGTTATATGGATACAAATGTTCCATAGTGGGTTCCGATGGATATGAAGTGTAAGGACACTCGTGGGGCAAGTGATCAGCTAGAAAACAATATGTGTACAATGAAGCACTTGACGCTTTGATACTCATCATCGGAGGCGATCAAATGTGAGATGCATGCGTGGACGGCGCATGAGTATCAACTACGTGGTTGTGAGAGCTAAAGCCACTAATTAAAGTGTAGAGGTGGGACTCGGGCTCAACTTCAAACATGCTTCAAGAGAGTGGAAAATGGCCAAAGTATTCCCGTAAAGGGTGTTTGTCAACCGTAACAAGAGAAATATATTTTTTTAAATGTTTTTCAAAAGGAAATAAAATATTTTTAGATTTTTCTAAAAATGAAAGAAAGAAAATATTTTTGGATTTTTATAAAAATAAAGGAAGAAATTATTTTTGGATTTTTTGGAAGAAAAGAGCAGGAAAAATATTTGCACTCTTTGAATTTGGACGAACTCAATAAAACTCGACTACCTACGGATGGAATTGGACACATACGAATCAAGGATAAATCCTAAGTAGCACATAGCCAACTTTTATCTTGAAAATTAGTGAAAGGGGTAGTCAAATTTAAATGAATTCTGCGGGCGATAAAAATCATGAAATTATCTGAGTGATCGCCTTTGCAAAAATGTTATCCTAGTGGGCTAGCTAGTTGATTGATTTTAAAATTAATTGCAAGGACATAATTTTATCAATGGTCGGGGTAGAATCTAGGAATTTTCTATTTCTCCTAGATCAAAATATGTATGTCTGATTTCTCTACATTCGACATGTCAACTCGATCATCCGACGGCCTTGATCTGAATCCATGCATCCACCATCTTCACACGTGCATCATGCTACATGTGACGTGCTGCTCAACCGTTCCCACAACTCCACAACGCGTTATTGGTAAAATGGTTTATTAGAGTTGTTAATATTTGCATAAATATTTTGGAATGTTATAAAAAATATTTTTCGAAGTCTAATTTATTTTAAACTCAAAAGCAAAAAAAATTCTAAGTGTAGAAGCGGACTTTTTGGTTGTCAAGCTCATTTGAATGACATAGCTTTGTCATTCAAGCGACTTGAACATGTCGCGCGATCTCGTTCAAGCGACACGTGGTCTCGTTCGAGCGACATGCCAATGTTGTTCGAGCAATGGCGCCGCCTCGATTTTCATATAAATATTTGTGCTCATTCTGCACGTTTTTTCAAGTCTTTTTCGTACACGTTTCTGCGATATACAGCCTAGAAAATAGACTTCAAGTTTTTAAGGTTTCATGCCTTTTTGATTCACAAAACCATTCCCATATATGTGTGTGAATATTTAAACCTTCAAAGGATCGTTTTTACTCATCTGGAGTAACTTATGGAGAGGTCGGCTCTTTTCCATTGCTGCCCATCTGGAGTTCTTGTGAGAGACTTCAGCTGACGACATCAGAACCGACACCTGAGAGTATTTCATATGTCACTCATGTTTTCAGTATAATCCGTGTAAAATGTTCGTGAAAATAAAAAGGTTTTGCCCCTTTGGGGGATTTTTCCTCATTTGTGTGTTTGTTTGTGATTGAATGTTCTTGCATGATTATATTGTCTTCAATGACACTTAGATGCATGTTTTAGGTTTTAATTGAAAAACTGAGTTTAATGAAATAATTTCTTGGTGTAAAAAAAAGCGCACTCTTAAATTGGTATCAGATCCAATTACATAATTATACCGTGTAATTTTTCGCAATTTTTTTTAAGATATCAATTTTCTGAAAAATTGATTTTTGAAAAAGGGTGTGTTCAAAATGGAGAAATTATATGATAAAATGCCATCTTTTGACGAAACTAATTATTCTTACTAGAAAGCCCGTATGAAATCTGTTCTAAAATCCATAGATGAAAGAGTTTGGATTTTGGTTAAAAGACGGTGGACACCCCCCTCCGTCACTATTGACAACGTGACAAATTTAAAATATGTGAATGCATGGATTGAAGATGAATTTAAATGGTCATCCTTTAACTCTAAGGGTCTTAGTGATATTTTCGGATCCATCACACCTGAAGAGTTCCGGCGGATAATGATGTGTACCACATCAAAAGAGGCATGGGATATTTTACAGCTTACCCATGAAGGAACTAATGTTGTGAAAGAATCAAAATTGCAAAAATTAACAACTCAATTTGAAACTATCACCATGCTTGAGTCTGAATGTTTTGATGAATTTTATGCTAGGTTATCTGATATTGTAAACACTAGCATTAATCTTGGTGAACACATTCCTAATGCTAGAGTTGTTAAAAAGATTCTAAGATCACTGCCTAAGCATTTTATCCCTAAAGTCAGTGTGATAAATTCTATGGGTAATTTAAACACGCTTAAATTAGAGGAATTGGTTGCAGACTTGCAAACCTTTGAAATTGACATGTTTCCTAAGTCTGTTAAACCAAAAGATAAGGGAATTGCACTTAATGCACAGGATAGGAAGAGTAAGGGGTCGGCAAGAAAGAGAGTAAAGTCATCTAGAAAAAGGGAGATAGAAACGTCAAATTCCGAGTGTGACCATGATTTAGATGATTTGGCCTTGTTTGCAAAAATTTCAAGAAAATTCTCAAATTCAAGAAAAATGGAAATTTCAAAGATAAAAAGAATTTTGAGAAAAATAAGTTTTAAAAGAAAAATGAAATAGAATTTAAAAACCCTGCTAAGAAAGACGGTGAGAGATGTTATGAATGTGACGGTAAGGGTCATAGAGATTTTAAGTGTGCTACTAGGCTGAACAGACTTTCCAAAGAAAAGATCAAAGTTTTCATTAACGCTGCCCTTAGTGACGATAGTGAGGTTGAGTCGGTGGACTCTGGAGACGAGTCATCGCATGAGTGTAACTTCATTGCATTCATGGTTAGTCATGTGAGTACCTCTAGTTCTCCTGACGACGATGAGGATACTACTTCACAGGGACACTTCGACAGTGAGAACGAAGTGAGTGGGGGGGAGGATGTTGCAAGTGAGAGTGAGAGTAATCTTCACGTGCCTATGCTGAGCCATTTAAAACCAAAAAGTGTAACAAAGCGTTAGTTCTTAGGATCACTGCTTTAGAGGAATATTTAGGATAAGCGATAGAGAAAGATATTCCTCCACCTGCACTACCTTGGGAGAGAAAGAGTCTGCATGTATTGAGAGAGAAAGTCAGTTTAGAGAAAGAGAGAGACTGTTTGGATAGAGAGAGATAGTTGTTTTAAGAAAGAGAAAGGGGACTTGACTAATCAAGTGGATAGTATTATGAGTGAGATCCATTCCTCCATAGAGACTTGGAAGAAACTTGAAGCACTTGTATCTAAGCGTACTCATGATCTTGATAGAGCACGGGAAGACAAGGTTCAAATCGAGGAGAGATCTAGAAAAATGGGAAAGATGCTCCTCAGTCTCGCTTTAGGTTTGGGTGATAGGAAGGGAATTGGTTTTTATGGTGCCTCCATGTCCCAGATAGCACTTGGACCAGTTCTTAAGTTTACTACAACTCCATATGGACATCATCAAACACCGCAAAGGAGAGTTCGACCAAGAAAAGCAAACCAAGGTCTGCCTAAGACTCTATACTTTTGTACCTACTACAAAAAAAAGGGCCACCTCAGGGAGTTTTGCTATAGTTTGGGTCAGACACAACGTACTACTGCTCCACCACATCGTACTGATGATTTAACCAGTCTGAGAGAGTGTGTTGAGTTTTTATCCGTCACATCACAGAGTTTGATGGAAGAATTCCGGCGGATGTCTTTGTCGTGCTTCCCGCATCCTGGCTAAAACCAACAACAGTAAATAAAAAGTTACCACTTCTAAGGTACCTAAGAAAGATGAAAAGTCCCCTGGTTTTCATGTCGCTCTCAAAGCACATGATACCTCACAGTGGTATTTAGATAGTGGGTGCTTCAGACATATGACCGGTGATGTCTCATTTTTTACCTACCTAGAGGATCGTAAGGAAGGCAGAGTCACCTTTGGAGATGAGAGCAAGTCTAGCATCGTAGGATGAGGTACAATAGAGTTACTAGGATTTCCTAAGCTAAAGAATGTTTTGTACGTCAAAGGTTTGAAAGAAAACCTTCTTAGGATTAGCCAGTTGTGCGACACTGACTTTGTCGTAAAGTTTGATTGGGACTCGTGTAATGTCTATAATCAAGTCGGTAACATTTTAATGCAATGGGTGAGGACAGAGGACAACTGTTATGAGACTGTGCCCAAGTCCTAACGTGTCTGCAATAGTGCCACGATCACTCCTATGGATCTGTGGTACCAACGTCTCGGACATGTGAACTTTAAAGATTTTATGCGATTAGCTGAAAAGGACCTAGTACGTGGCTTACCAACACTTGGAAAGACAAATTCCACAGTTTGTGGACCCTATAAGTTGGGAAAGCAAATTCGTAGTCCCAAGAGGAAATTGCATTCCATTGCCACCTACCATGTGCTTGAGTTGATACACATGGATCTCATGGGTCTACTCGTACAGAGAGTCTGGGTGGTAATAGGTACATCCTAGTGATGGTAGATGATTTCTCCAGATATTCGATTATAGGTTTTCTACGAGCAAAATTCGATGCTATTGAGTTTCTGACGACCAAGTGTCGTGTCCTACAAAATCAACATGGTGTCACTATCAATAGAAGGTGTAGTTACATCAACTGATTTTAGGAATCAAACATGAGTTTTCTGATGTGAAGACTCCTAAGAAAAATGGGATTGTTAAGAGAAAGAACAGGCCGATTCAGGAAATGGCTAGATCTATGCTTCTTGGTCGTAAAGTTGATAGGAGATTTTGGGCAAAGGCAGTGTCTATTTCATGCCATATGGTGAATAGGGTTTACCTTCGTCCACACACACTTAAAATGCCCTATGAGTTCTGGACTGGAAAGAAGCCCAACCTTGCATATTTTTGTGTTTTGGGGAGTAAATGCTACATCCTACGAAATAGAGAGAAATTAGGAAAGTTCGACTCTCGAAGCGACGAGAGAATATTGCTAGGATATTCATCAAATAGTATAGTGTACCAGGTTTTTAACCTGAAGAGCTTTAAGGTGATGGAGTCAATAAATGTTACTGTGTAAGATGACGAACCATCGACGTCTGTTGACTTCACCCATTTGAGTGACGAGGATACACTCCCTTTTGATGATCCCACTGTGTCTCCCACATTCAGGGTGGACCCTACTCCTATTCTAGGGGACACACCTGCTTGGGTTCTAAAGAGTCATAATCCTACTTCTATCCTAAGAGATCCCACCCTAGGGGTCAATATTCGTGCTCAGCTAGAGAATATTGTTAGCCATGTCTACTACACATCTAAAGTCGAACCCAAGAATCACAAATAAGCACTCAAGGATGAACACTGGATATCTTCTATGGAGGATGAGTTTCTTTAGTTTAAAAAGAACAATGTATGTGAACTTGTCCCCCGACCTAGTGAAATGAATGTGATAGGTACCAGGTGGATTTTCACGAATAAAATGGATGAAAAGAGTACCATAATCAGAAACAAGGATAGGTTGGTCGCTCAAGGATACACACAAATAGAGGGTGTAGACTTTGGGGAGACATTTGCTCCAGTTGAAAGGCTTGATTCCGTACACTTACGACTCGCCATAACATGTCATATGCGCCTCAGGTTATATTATATGGATGTCAAGAGTGCCTTTCTAAATGGAATTCTACAGGAGGAGGTTTACATGGAACAACCAAAAGGGTTTGAAGACCCTAATCACTCGGAGCACGTCTACTATCTGAGGAAAGTCGTGTGTGGTTTGAAGCAAGCACCCCGTGCTTGGTACGAGAGGCTTACTTCCTATCTCTTAGCCCGTGGCTTTAAGAGAGGGTGAGTTGATATGATGTTATTCTTCAGGAGAGATGATGGTGCTATTTTGGTTGCCCAGGTCTATGTGGATGACATAGTCTTTGGATCAACATGTTCCCATCATGCTCACCACTTTGAGGAGGAGATGAAAAGTGAGTTTGAGATGAGCATGGTAGGTACTCTTACTTTCTTCCTTGGTCTCCAGGTTCGTTAGCTAGAGGATGGGATGCTCATCTCCCACTCCAAGTATTATAGAGACCTAGTGAAGAAATTTAGTTCGGAATCTGCTAAGCATGCATGTACACCTATGAGTACATCTACAAAGCTTAGTAAGGACACTTCAGGTAAGGATGTTGAGCAAACCTTCTATCAAAGCATGATAGGAAATCTTCCCTACCTGACTACTAGTCATCCCGACATCGCCTTTAGTATTGGAGTATGTACGCGATATCAGGCGTCCCCTAAAGAGTCACACTTACTCTCTCTTAAACGTATTATCAAATATATGAGTGGGATTCTCTCCCATGGAATTTGTTATTCCTTTGATACCACTGATCGTTTGTATGCATACTCGAATGCTGACTGGGCTGGGGATGTAAATGGATGTAGGAGCACTTCTGGTGGGTGTTTCTTCTTTAGTTCTACTCTTGTCTCTTGGTTGAGCAAGAAACAAAACTCCATCTCTTTGTCCACTGCAGAGGCCAAGTACATAGTTGTCGGAAGTTGCTGCACATAACTTCTGTGGATGAAGAAGATGCTGGAGGATTATGGGATATCACAGGACACCATGACCATCTCCTGTGGTAACACGAGCGCGATACACATATCTCACAATACAGTCCGGCATTCGTGCACAAAACACTTTAGGATACACGAGCACTTTATCCGTGAGTTAGTTGAGGAGAAGGTCGTATCCCTGAGTTATGTGTCTACCGACCTTCAGTTAGCTGATATTCTGACGAAGCCTTTATATGACCTTAGATACGAGAGTCTAAGGAAGTCTTCAGGTATTTGCACAGTTGACTGAGGGAGTTGGTCCTTGTCAAGGATAGGATGCATTGTCATGTTCATATCATATGATTCATATTGCTAGTTTGTATCATTTGTATTCTTATTTTTTCTTTTTATATATTTTTTTCGAAAAATCCAAAAGTATTTTCTTTTTATAAAAATTTTAGAAAAGCACAAAAAGATTTTTGTATTTTTTTTACACCTCTTCTGGATGAGCATTTAAGAGATCCGAGTCACAACTTCCATTTCCATTATTCACGTGACTATTTAATAGTGATTTGAGACACTGCATCATTTAATCCATGTGCTTTACATTGTTTGGAGTCTTTGAGATGTGATTAGTGATATCTTTCTACATGTTTGGCTCCTTATCCCCTTTATTGCACATATGCATGGCCTTATTTGATTATTGTACTTGTCTATCACATATTGTCTTGAGTGTTTCCATCTCAACTCTGTCTATACAACGAACCATATGCGATAAAACACGACAAGATTGGAATGCATGTAAAAACCGTTTGGTGAGATTGTGTTGTATTTTAAAAACGGGGAAGGGATACGAAAGGTTATCATTTGACCTTTGCGAATTCTAAGCCACCGTTATATCGGACCTAAAAAATTGAGGTATTTTAATTATCTGGGGTCTAAAGAGGTTAAAAGAGCCCGAAAAAATTAAGGGCAATAAAAAGCTTTGCGTGCCAAATATGGGACATTAGGTTTCACCATCAATTATCCAATGTTTGAGAATTTAGATCACCTCTGAACAAAATATAAATCTGAGGGAGTTTGGTTAGAGATTTTAAATGGGTTTGCACTTCCTTGAAAGTCCTGAAAAAGCATTAAATAGTTTTGGACGTTATTGGTGTGGAAATCACTTTGAGCTTTGATTTGCTGATTTGATTTAGTCAATTTCTTATAATTCCATCTTTTTACACCTAAGGAAGATGTTGAGTTCATTCTTTAGGAGTATCCAATATTCACCGTGCACATTTGTTATGTTTGTATGCATTGATTTTCCTATCAAATTTTCTCACACCCCTACATTTTCGCTATCATCGACTTAGTTATTTTTGTGTTCTTTCATGGTGTGATTCTTTTGTTGTATATTTTGTGTGAATTTTTTTGATAAATTCATAAAATATAAAGGTTATTACCTTGTGATATTCTCCATTTGCATTTATGTGTGCTTCTCATATCTGTCTATTTGGGGACATCATAGAAAGGGGGAGAATGAATTATGAGGGAGAATTGTTTGGTTGATTTATCAATGATTTGCTTAAGATGAATTGATCTTAGATTTTTGCTTGTGATTATATTTCAATCTTTTGCGTGTTAAGGGTATCTGCTTTATCTCGTGTGTGTAGGTACAAAATTGATGATTATTGGATTGCACACCCTGATGAGAAAAGCTGAAGATATGAAGATGTTGAAGTTTGGTTGACGGCATGTCAGTTAGTATTCTCAGTTTTAGGGTTCAATGGGGATATTATCTTATATGCCATTTTCTTTATATAGATAGCATAATTCGGATTTTTTATGTATGTATCGGCATAGACATAGGGGGAGATTTGTAAGGACATAATTTTATAAATTCCCAGGGTAGAATCTTGGAATTTTATATGTGTCCTAGATCATAGTATGTATGTCTTATACCGCTACATTCGGCACATCAACTCGATCATTTGACGGACTTGATCCGAATCCATGCATCCACCATTTCACACGTGCATCATGATACATGCGACGTGCAGCTCAACCGTTCCCACAACTCCACGATGCGTTATTAGTAAAATCGTTTATTAGAGTTGTTAATATTTGCATAAATATTTGGGAATGTTTTAAAAAACATTTTTCGAAGTCTGATTTATTTTTTACTCAAAAGCAGAAATTTTTGGTCATCGAGCTCGTTAGAACGACATCGCTTTATCGTTCAAGCGACATGAGCATGTCAAGCGATCTTGTTCGAGCGATACGTGGTCTCGTTCGAGCGACATGCCAATGTCGTTCAAGCGACGGTGCCGCTCCGATTTTCGTATAAATATTTGTGCTCATTCTGCACGTTTTTCCAAGTATTTTTCATATACCTTTCTGCGATTTACAGCCCATAAAACAGACTTCAAGTTTTTAAGTTTTCATGCCTTTTTGATTCACAAAGTCATTCCCATATATGTGTGTGAATCTTTAAACCTTCAAAGGATCGTTTTTACTCATCTGGAGTAACTTGTGGAGAAGCCGACTCTTTTCCATTACTTCCTATCTGGAGTTCTTACGGGAGATTCCAACTGATGACATCAGAATCGACACCTGAGGGTATTTCGTATGTCACTCATGTTTTCAGTATAATCCGTGTAAACCGTTCTTTACAACTTATAGTGAGAATAAAAAGGGTTTGCCCCTTTGGGGGATTTTTCCTCATTTGTGTGTTTGTTTATGATTGAATCTTCTTGCATGATTATAGTGTCTTCAATCACACCTAGATGCATGTTTTAGGTTTTAATTGAGAAATAGAATTTAATTAAATGATTTATTGGTTTGAACAAAAGCGCACTCCCATTAATGATAGCTAGGGTAGGACACAAATGGTAAGCGAGTGAGTCCGGTGATGAAATCCCTTCTCATGAATGATCGGGTATAGGTCTTAATTGATTAATTCATCACACGCAATCAAAAATAAATGAGAGAAAAAAAATCAAATAGGAGCACGTAATCACACAGAAAAATTGATTCGCTTACAGGAGAGGCGCGAGGGTTTTAGAAATGTACCTCCCACGATTTTTACACCGTGGGGCGATGAACAATTTGAGTCGACCGAGGGGATATCTCACCTATTTTAGTTGGCCTCGGGAGTCAAACCGACCCAAAGTGGAGAGTCTTCCTTTCCTCGCCTTTGGACACCCTCTCTCTACCCTGTCCAATTTTCCTATCATGCTTTTCTTCGCAATTAATTATTACAAATTTAAATGAAAAATAAATGGTGTCTCCAAGCACCGCGATACAAGCCAAATAATAAAGTCGTAATACAAGCCTTCGAAAAAAAATGAAAAACAGTAGGAAAAATGAAATATACAATACAAATTACTCACAAAATAGGAAATCCCCTTAAGTGATTCAAACTCCAAAGATTGCCAATGACGCCATTTGATAACTATGACTTTTGTGTATATCGTGTCGTTGCAAACCAAGTTAATCAAAACCTTCAATTACCTACAAAAATATAATAAAACTAGAGTGTAGAGGTCACATGTCGGTTTCCTGAGTGAGATGTTTATCTTAATAAATACTAAAACATAATGAAAACCATCATTCCTTTCAGAAGAGGAAATAATATTAATATTTCATGGGGCTACAGTTCATAGTTTTAACTATACAATATTATTTACATCTCTTATTATCTGACTAACAACAATTCTCGTATAACTACTCTGTAAAAATAACTATTCTCGATATTCATATAACCCTCGCTTTACCTGCTCAACATCGCTTATCGGTACCCATTTAAATTAACTGCAGGGGAAAAAATTAAGCAAAATTTTCCAAGTAGATAATTCTACTTCTATAACGAATGTATAAATATTAGTTTGTTTAGATACATAAATGAGAATGAAATGCAAGTAATATACCACAATTTATAGTAGTTTAAAATAAAATGAGAAATCAACAGTAATGAACATGGGGCATATGGGAGTTTGCTGATATTTGCAAGAATGGTATGGTGATTTATAACTGGATAAGTGTTTATTGAGTCATAAAGATAGGGTTCAAACTATAACAGGACAACCCGTAATGATATGATATAGTGGCTTCAAATGCGTAGAAATTCTCTTATAATAACATACAAAACAAATCAATCCAAACCCTTTGGATTTATAATCAACCCAAAAACTCTAGGGAAGCTAGTCACACTAACTAGAGTGACAGTTATATGTATGTACAAATAAATCCAGGCACTCAAACATTTGAGTCCTACAACCCAAATTGCACTTCCATGGATATACCGAAATTCTAGTCCCTGAATTATAAGGTATGATACTGGGTTTAATTGAAATTATAGTTTGCAGGAGTTTATCTGGTTAGGGTTTAATTGGATAAGGATTGAATCAATATTCATGGTATTTATAAACACACAAAGAGTTCGTAAATGAGAACTAAAGTTCATGGGATATTACATAGTGATATAAACAAATACAATAATTCAAGGTGTACGCTCGAAATTAATATCGACACAAAATAACCTACAAATATTCCATGGGATTTTGAATCTATTGGTATAAGTTAAATTTGATACCTCTTGTTGTGATTTTTAATGCAAAGGTTACTACGGATAATTCAAAACAAACATTTCACTAGTTTATACGTATTTATAATATTTGTTGTTTCCATATGGTGATAATTTCTTTACTTTATAAGTAGCTCTATTCGAAATTGTATTAAATTATCTTGAATATTTGGGCATCTGACTAATATTTTATACAGAATTTTCATATATGATCCGAGTTCCATTTTTTTGTAAAATGATACAACTTATGAGAATAACAATGGGGGAAAATTTAATAAAAATAATGTTTTTGAAGTTGTAAATGAATATTTTGGTTCATAGTAAAACCATTTAAACGTGTAAGAGAATTTTTTGATATAATTTTTGTAGGATAAAAATGATACCTTTTTACTAGTATTTGGGACCCTTAATTGACATAAAGGCCTAAATATGAGTTTGTTAAAAATAGTATTAATTATAACATGGTTATATACTAAAGTGATCTATTTGATACTACAAAGTCAACAGTATTTTCTAAGTAATTTTTTAAACAATGATTTAAGAGATATGAATACACACACACACACACACACACACACACACACACACACACACACACACACACTATTGGTTTAAAAAAAGAAAGGAAACCCAAACGGTTTCTTTTTTGGCTAAATACACTCATGGCCAAGCTCATTCCCGGCCTATATATATATATATGTGTGTGTGTGTGTGTGTGTGTGTGTGTGTGTGTGTGTGTGTGTGTATTTGTGTGTGTGTAGATAACTGAGAAAAATTAAAGAAGGCATACCTCATAACCTCCTATTTCTCATCCCTTTCTCGAAATGAGAGCTTCCATGGTAGAATGAAAGAAGAAGGTGATGTTTTTTTTTTTTTTTTTTCTTTTGGTTCCTTTCTGTTTCGTTGGTTTTTCTTTTGGGGTTTGTAGTAGCAGGTTTATGTATAAAGGGGAGTAAGAAGGTAATTTTTTTTTTTCCTTTGGTTTCGTTGGTTTGTACTTTAAAATAGTAGCAGTAGGTTATAAATGAGAGAGAGAGGCAGTTTGGATTTTGAAAATATCTATGTATTTTCACTTTTTTTCTTCTTCTTTTAATTTTCATCCCCTAATGTTTGAAACTTAACAATTAACTTTATACCCTAAAGTTTGATATATTACCACATAAAATTTTATTTTGGGTTATGATTAAATTCATTTTTTTTGTTTTAAAGTAACTTGGTATATCATAATAAAATAAATTATTTTATATGATATTTACAGGTGTAACGAATTTATAAGAAAAATATATATTTTATGCTTTAACGGTTTAATGGGATTTGATATATATATATATGTATATATATATATATATATATATATATATATATATATATATATATATATATATATATATATATATATATATATATATATATGTTATACATTATTCGACTTGGTTTTAATATGCAAAGAAAAATGTCATTTCGAAACATAAGTAACTCAACTTTAAATTCTTAACTTTATAAAAAATGTGGGTTGTTACATTAAGTATCATAAGGCACTAATTTCCAGGCATAATGATTCCTTACATTCAAATAAACTCTATAATGCAATCCTGATCAAAATTTTGTGTATGCAACGTTGATATAATCAACATGAGATAAGCCCAACATTCTTTGTAATCGATCTAGTGAAAGTTTGATCATAAAGATGTGTCTGGCTTCTCCAAAGTACTTTATATCGAACATCTGGACAACCATTTACCTATTTTAGACAATATTCCCACCTAATTCCAAATTAGCCAGGTATTATACAAAAATTGTTCTAGAAATACCACCACGTTTCCGTCTTCATTCTTATACCAGCAAATACTTTTGAGCTTTGATTAAAATTAATACATGATTACTTGATCAAGCAGTATGACCTAAGACCTTGATATTAGCTTCAATCCATAAATAGATGTCACAAGCTTACATCACTTTGATTTTCCCAACTTCTTATTATGTACTTGTCAAGATGATCATTCAAGAACACGCTCTTAATGTTAAATGAATTCTGATAGAATTTAGCATAACTATTGAGAGAAGGTTTACTCATAGTTGATGCATTTCTTTCTGAATAAACCCCATCCCAAACCTTGCCTTGAGGATTTTCACCTTCCCATCCATATTAATTTTAACTTCTTATAGGTCCACTTATTCTTGATGAGTTTTATCCTATCAACAAGTCTACAAGTGAAATTTTTTTATTCAAATACATCGAATCCCTCTTGGTATCCATAGTCATAAGTCAAAGAAAAATCCTTGTCTTAGAATACTTCATAGTAGTTCCCAACACCCCATTCGAGTTTGACTGGAATCATATCAAAATGATCACCCAAAACACTAACCATTCAAGATGACTCCTTATCACATCCCAAATTATGTGCATAATACATGATAAAAAAAATTAGAAAGACAACAATACAGCATATAAAGTTTCTGGCAAAAAAGGAACATAATTTTAACTTTAATGCACAAAGAATATTATTTATTATAAACATAGTATCTCGTAGAACAAAATTAAATGGAAAATGAGATAAGACAATAAGTAGTAGTGTAGAGATTCTGCGTGGTACTACATTCTTTGTTTAAAACTTCCCACAAGTACGTAACGGATAGTAACCTTTTCAAGTAACGGGTCTAAAAAGTGTAACAACCCTAAAAAATACTATGAGGACATGACCATGATAGATGTCATGGCCATGATTAAGATAAAAAAAAAAGGGCTATGACTTAGGAATGTAAAGACTGCAAAAGGGTACAAAAGGCCACATCCAGGGTATTGGCCACAGCCAATCAAATATTAGGTAAGAGGCCACAACCAAGGAGATGAAAGGCCACCAGCATTGGGAGAGTCCACATCGTAAAGGAACCAGACTATGGCAAGTAGTGACCCGTGAATTGTTGGAATTCTGCACACGGGGTGATGATGTGGCCTCATCAGGTCATGACTTGGGAATCATTATTAGGAGTATCTATAAACTTTTTTAAAGGGGTATTTAGGTAAAATTGATGTCTTGAGGAGGACCTTATAAATATAAACCCTTGTGAACCTTATGATATTTGCTAAGAACCCTAATTCCCAGTTTAGAAAGAGAAAATGAGATTTTAAGATGAAAATAAGGAACTATCGAGGAAGAGGCCGTAGACAGGCACTGTATACACATGGAGAAGAAATAATGGAGGCGGGGAATTGACTTTCATTTATCGGACTTAAGTCTACAAAGGTAAGAGATTTGTCCTCATTTTCTTCTTCATTATTTAAAACATTAATTTCCATGTTTTCTATTGAATGAGATAAGACTTTGTGTGTATTTTTAGGTTAGGCCATGGGGTTTAGGGTTTAGAGTCCATGGTTTCTTGCTAACCACAAGCTTTTTAGGTTTTATAAGATGTTCTTAGGATAATCCTTGATTTTAGAATCTTTCTATTAAGGTTATAGAGGAGAGACTTAGTGAGTGTTTTGAGGATGTTCTTATTTGACTATATGAGGATCTATCTAGAATTTTACCTTTGATCTTTAAGGTTTGGAGTAATGAGATAATTGGGTCTTAAAACTATTTTTTCATAAAAATGACCCTTGTTGATTTACTGATGATGAGTTCTAACTCATTCTTTGAGGCCACACCATATAAGTATAGGTCATGGAATTGAGAGACAGTATATGTTGTGCCGGGTAAGTTTAAGATGGGATTCAATATTGAGGCCGCGATACTATTTGGACAAACTGTGGGGCTTACACCGCGATAAAGTCAAGATGGTTATTCATGCTTAGTGTTCAAGTAAAGATGGTTATTCATAAGAAGATTGAGCTTTGGACAAACTGTGGGGCTTACACTGCGATAATGCTAGACTAAGGTGGGGAGTTAGAAGCAAACCGCAAATCTTCTATCTTGGTATTTGACAAGAGGGAAGGTTAAGACCTATAGAATTACTATATCAAAGATACTTAGGATAAGGTTACGGAGATTAATATGTTCAATTCCATAAATTAAAGGAATCATATGAATAGAAACAATGTTATATTACATTTTAAGGTTTGTATTTAGAGACTTTTGCAATTATTAATGAAAGTAGTATTCACTTGTAATCTTTTTTTTGGAGACTTATACAAAATATATTGATGAGTAAATTCTTCTAAATATGGTTATGAGGTTGAGGCCTTATTAGAAGGTCATGGCAGTGTAAGAATTTCCCTAAATATAATTGAGTAAATTTTAAATTGCAAGCAAAAAAGTGAGATAATGACCGCAGTCAGATAGGGCAGGCTGTGGGGGGTATTAGATGGTATCAGAGAATTCAACCTAGGAATAATCGGGGTGTTAGAAATATTTTAATTTAAGTTATTTGGAGACAAAGATCTAAGAGTAGTAGCCTTATATTTGTGTAAATTTCCTGAGGAAACTATGGTCACTGTAAGGATGGTTAGAAGAGTTGTGGAAAATATTGAGTCCATAGAACCTGTCATCGCTAATTTTATACTTGAGGTGGTATTTAGGTTCATAGATGCCCAAATTCGAATAACATAATTAATGGCGGTCGAGGCAAGGCCTATTGGCTGCACTATTGAACATTTTAAGAAGTTAGGACTAGAGCTTTTTAAGGGCGAGGCTGACCTTTTGAAGGTCGATGCCTAGATTTGGAAGATAGAGAAGATATTTCATGTGATAAATTGCATTCAGGAGCAAAAGGTGTCCTTTGACACCTTTATGTTTGAGGACAGGGAATATCATTGGTGTTCTATGATCAAAAGGACTCAACTATGGGAAGAAGATGTGATCATCGGCTGGACCAGATTGAAAGAAACTTTTATAGAAAAGTACTTCCCTACCTCGGCTATGGAGAAATTAAATGTAGAATTCATGGATCTAAATCAAAGAACCATGTTTGTGGCCCAATATGTGACCAAGTTTGTGGAATTATCACACTTTTCCCCAATCTTATATACACTGAGGAGAAAAAAGGAAAATAAATTTGAGAGAGGTTTAAAGAGGGGCCTCCGTAACTGAGTGTCAGTACTCATACTAAAATCTCATACTGAGCTATTTTAGGTGGCCCAAATCATGGAACATGATTTTGAGGATGGAATGGAGGAAAAATGGAAAAAGTAAAACGGGAGAGAACAGGGACCAAGGAAAGAAAATAATCTATGCCAATAGGTTTAGAGGCTGAGAAACCATCAGGGGACCGCTGAAGGGAATGTGGAGGCCGCGAGCATTATGTGCTTTAACTATGGAACTAAGTGGCATTTTCCTAGGGCTTGACCACTGGGAAAAAGCTATTAGAGCTGTTGAAAACCTGGTTATGAGTTTCAAGACTATAAACTACCAAAGAAGGATGCAGACAAGTTAGGGGATCTTGGCAGATTATTTCCCTCAATGCCAAGAGGCAAAGAAAGCCGAAGACGTAATAGTAGGTATCATTATTCTAGATGAGAGAAATTCTTATTTTATTTTTGATTTTGGGGCCACAAACTCGTTAGTGTCTACCACTTTTTGACAAAAATTTAATAAGAGGCCATATACTCTTAACTAACCATTAGTGATTGATACCCCAGTAGGGCCTCCTTAGAGGCCGCAGTCTTGTATGAGGATTGTGATGTGGTGTTAAGAGGTCAAAATTTCAAAGTTTGTTTTATTCCCATATAAATGTAAGACTTTAATGTGACCTTAGGCATGGATTGGTTATCCGCCCACTTTGCTAGGATATAATGTGCTTGTAGGGAAGTTACCTTGTGTTGTCCTGAAAAGGCCGAAGTGAGTTTTAAGGGACCTGAAGCTATTAGGAAACCTATGCTGATATTATCCTTGAGAGCTAGAAAAATGCTCAAGGTTTACTGTTGTGGCTACCTGGACTATGTGAAAGATCTAGAGAAAGTTGTAGCTATGTTAAAAGAAGTAGTTTAGTGACGTTTTCCCAGGATAGTTACCAAGGTCTCTCTTGAATAGATAAATTGAGTTTACCATCGACCTTATGTCTGAAGCCATGACCAATTTGAAGTTACCTTATAGGATGGCTCTCGCGAAGTTAATAGAGTTAAAGGAACAGCTAGAGGACATGTTAGACTGTGACTTTATAAGTCCTAGCACTTCTCCTTGGGGTGCCCCGATACTTTTTGTTAAGAAGAAGGAAGGTTCTATAAGGATGTGCATAGACTATAAAGAATTAAATAAAATGACCGTGAAGAACATATGTACTTTGAGGTTTGGTTATCACCTATAAGGGATGCGGCCAATAACAAGATAGCGTTTAGAATTAGGTATGGTCATTATGAGTTTGTATTAATGCCTTTGGGGTTAACTAATTCCCCGACCACATTTATAGATTTGATGAATAGGGTGCTTAGGCCCTTCCTAGATAAATTTGTTACTGATTTCATCATTGATATATTAGTTTATTCTAATACCACAAAGGAGAATACTAACCACCTTCGCAAAATGTTTGAGGTTCTTAGGATAGAGGATTTATGAAAAACAATTAAGTGTAAATCTTGGCTTAATGATATAGACTTCCTCGTCCATATAGTAAACAAAGATGGTCTAGACATGGATATAGGAAGGTCGTGACCATTATTGACTGGGAGAGATCAATGACTGTAACTGAGATTAGAAGATTCCTTGGCCTAATAGGTTATTATAGCAGGTCTGTAGAAGGATTTTTAAAGATTTTCATTCCCTTGACCCAATTAACTGACAAGGATAAGATATTTATATGGTTAAGAGAGTGTGAGGATAGATTTACAAAGCAAAAGTAAAAGTTAGTGGTCGTGCCTATTTTTGGCTTTACACAAAGAGGGTGGAGGATATATGATATATAGTGATGCCTCAAGCTATGACCTAAGATGTGTACTGATGAATAATGGTAAGGTGATCGCTTATGACTCTAGGAAACTGATGCCTCATGAGAGTAACTACCATACCCATGACTTAGAGCTTGCAACAATGGTCCTTGACTTGAAAATTTGGAGACATTAATTGTATGGAGAGAATTGTGAGGTATACATCGACCAAAAGAGTTTCACCTACATTTTCACCCAAAGATATTTTAATATAATGCAAAGAATATGGTTAAAACTAATTAAAGATTATAACTTCTCGATTAAGTATCACCGATAAAGGACAATGTAGTGATTCATGCCTCAAACAAAAAGGTTTATATTTGTTCTTTGAGAATTACAAGCCAAAAATACATCCTTAAATATTATGAGACAATGGGATAAGGATAGCTCAGGCCGCGGACATAAACCTTGAGAAAATCTGTGAACTTGTAAGTAAAGGGTAAAAGACTGATTTTAGTGTTGATGATCGCAGGGCCTTGTGTTTTGGGACAAGACCTTGTGTGCCGCGAAATTAAGAAGTCAAGGTCGAGGTGTTGGGAGGAGGACATTCCACGCCCTTTTCAATTAAACCAGGGAACACCAAGAAGTATAAAAACTTAAAGGAAATTTTTTAGTGGACTAACATGAATAGGGAGGTTGCAAAGTTTGTCGGAAGGTGCCTAGTATGCCAGTAAGTTAAAGCCGAACACCAAAGGACAGCTGGGCTGCTGCAACCTTTACCCATCCAAGTGGAAGTAGGAGGATATTTTCATGGACTTTATAGTTGGACTTCCATGGATGCAGAGAGAGATGTATTCCATTTGTATTATTATTGATAGATTAATAAAGTATGCATACTTTTTTTCGGCTAAGACCATAGTCAATGTTGATTAATTATCCAAACTTTTCATTAAGGATATTATAAGACTCTATGGAGTCACAGTGACCATAGTGTCTAATCGCGACCTAAGATTTTCCTCGGTATTCTACAATAGTTTTCAAAATTCTTGGGGCTACGAATATACTTCTGCATAGCCTTCCATCCCCAAACAGATCAGCAAAAGGAGAGAACCGATAAAACCCTAGAGTATATGTTGAGATGATGTGTTTTAGATCTCTATGGTAGTTGGGAAGACCACATACCCTTAGTGGAGTTCATATATGGTAATAGCTACTAAGAATGCATTAAAATGTCCCCTTATGCATCCTAATATAAGAGGAGGTGCCATATCCCTTTATGTTAGGATAAGGTAAGTGAGAGGAAACTGCTTGGCCTAAAAATAATAGAGGAGGCAGTGACTAAGGTCATGTGGATTCAAGCGAGGGTACAAGTGTCAGAGAAGGAAGAAGAGCTAGGTTGACTTTCAGAGAAGGGATGTAGACTTAAAGGAAGGGGGCCAAGCCTTCTTTAAGGATTCCCCATAGAAGAGAGTTATGAGGTTTTAAAAGAAAGGAAAATTGAGTCTCCAATATGTGGGAACTTTTGAGGTACTCGAAAAGATTAGAAATATTTCCTACAGGAATACCATAGCCCCAAAATTCTCCCATGTACACAATGTGTTTCATATTATATTACTGAGGAACTACATAAGGGACCATAACAACATAATTAACCATGAATCAATTGAGGTCCATGGAGACTTAAGTTACAATATGGACACAGTTGAGATTTTAGAAAGGAAAGAAAAATAGCCGAGGACACGAACAATTTCTCTAGTCAAAGTGCTTTAGACACTCCATACCAAGGATGAGGTAACATGGGAGCTAGAGTTCATCATTAGAGAAAAGTGTTCATATTTATTTCTAGGCTTTAGTGAGTTATTATCTTTAAATTCTTAAATTTTAAAGACGCAATTTCCTAAGTTGGGGAGGTTATAACGACTTTAAAACTACTACGAGGCAACGACTATGGTAGAGGCTCTGGCCAAGAGTAAGATAAAAAAAATGAGGCCCACAACCTAGGAATATAAATGGCTTAAAAGGCTAAAAAAGTCCACAACTAGTCAAAAGTTAGGAAAGAGGTCATAACCAGGGAGATGGAAAGCCACGGATGTTGGGCGAGGCCATAATATGAGAGAAATAGGTTGCGACCAATAGTGACCTGTGCCCACTAGAATTCAGCACGTAGGGTGATGATGTGTCCTCATTAATTCCTAACTTGGAACAAATTTTTGGATGTTTTTGAAACATTTTTGAAGGGGTATTGAGGTGAAAGTGACTTTTTGAGGAGAAACCTTAGGTTCCTTAGTGAACCATATAAGTCAAAAACCCTGTCAACCTTCTTATAGCTGCTAATAACCCTTATTCCCACTTTAGAGAGAGAAATTAAGATTTTGAAAGGAAAGGGAGGAGCAGCTAAGGAAGAGGCCACAGGCAGGCATTATTCACCGGAGGAGAAGTGGTTCAAGTGGCGAGGCATTAGCTACTATTCGTCGAACTTGGGTCTACCAAGGTAATGGATCTATCCTCATATTCTTCTTCCTTTATTAAAATTTTCATTTGAATGTTTTCAATTGAATGAGATTAGCCTTTGTGTGCATTTCTGGGTTAGGCCATGGGGTTTAGGGTTTAGAGTCCATGGTTTCTTTCTGACCACAACCTTTCTCGATTTTATAAGTTGTTCTTGGTAGAATCCTTAATTTTAAAAGTTTTCTATTAAGGTTATAGAGGAGAGACCAAGTGAGTATTTAGATGATGTTTTTATTTGACTATATGAGGATCTATCTAGAGTTTATCGTTGATCTTTGAGGTTTAGATTTATGAGATAATTAGGGTTTAAAATAAATGTTTTACAAAAATGACCCTTGCTAATTTATTGTTTTGGACTTCTAAATCCTTATTTGAGGTCACAACCTATTTGTATGGGTCATGGAGTTAAAAGAGAATATATGTTGTGCCTAGGAAAATTTCATATGGGATTCGATCTTGAGGCCAAGGAATTTTTTGGCCAGCCTCTAGTCGAACCTCGCATGAATACTTGAGAATCTACTTTCTCATCATTCCCGGCACCACAGAGGAACTCGCTGTTGAAAACATCTACCGGGTTCCCCTATGGGCAAAACTTCTTGCTCCACCAAAGTGGGGCGACTACCTTTTCCTCCACTTTAACCTTACTCCAATTGGGTGAAAGATTTTCCTCCAATCTTCACACCTGGGCACTTCTGTACCCCACTCTAGGCCAAGCTCTCAGGCCTTATATTCTTTCCAAACGAGATTTCACTCCCTCTATCTAACTTGACTTCAACATGTGGTTCTCACTAAGGACCACTCGGCTTCAACTTAATATCGCTTGGAGTCCCAAGCTTACTGTTACTCTCTACTGGCAGCGGCACTTGAAAAAAAAACTATACCTATTGTACTTAGTAGTCATGGTAGCAATATAAAATAATGCAACAAAGGAAGCGACCCTTACAGCGGTCCTCATCCCTGACTACAGTTCAAAACTCTTAATAATCCCGTCTCATGACGCCTTCACCACGGACTTCCACTACGCCCTTCATCTGACGACCTACGAGTCTCACACGAATGCGCAAAAGATTTGTGGGGTTCTGATAACCTAGCAGAAGAATGAAATCTCACAAGAGAAATCAACGATCTCAATCCTAAGGCTCTATATCAAATCAAAAGAAATGCAGAAGACGCAATACATCCGTACGGATTCCTAAGGACTCTAGAACCTAATGCTCTGATACCATCTATGAAAACCCACCTACTAAGATAATAGGTGGCCAGCCCAATACTCTAATAATCATAGGAATCATAGATGGTCCATTCTCAGCATCACTGTCGATTAAAATAATAGTACGAGATAACCACCAATCATTTTAGAAAACGGACTGTCAAATTTAAAAATTTAGTAAGTAAAAGAAAAACAAAAAAGACAATCCCATTTGTAAAAACGGTGGATATCAAAAACCGAAGAATAAAGAATGATAATATAATAAATAATCATCGAATAAGCTATCGGTGAACAGACCAATACAAGTAATTACACCGAGTATTTCATTTCAGTATTTACAATATAATAAGCGAGTGCAACATGCCCAAATAGAGTAGAATGGAAAGAACCGTATAATACAAATAACCTACAACATCCGCAATATGCTGTAGCTCCATGACAACCGGAATGGAAATGTAAATACGGGTGTCCAAGAGGTAGAGCACCTGTACGGCAAAGAGTATATGCAAAAATTAAGAAATATAGACGGGTCAGGTCCCGATTGGATATCATTCTCATGTGACTAAAATGCCTGACAGTTAAGTGCGAAATTCTCTCGCAATTAACAATAACATATCTCACCTCTCAATCGAAAAGCAACCTAGCGCAATATCCATGAGAGGAACTAGTTAACCCAAGTACTAAAGGCTAACTTCTCCCCAGTCTCAACACTATGCCCTATTCGTGCGTGGGGTGTCTCGCAAAGAGAAGTCCAGACAAGGAACCCCCCCGATACACTACTACTTAGTCAAGGTTGATCGTTGAGATCCATTAGACCCTCAGCACGAAATCAATATATATATATATATGTATATGCATATAATCTACAGCTACTCAAGAAAACATAATTAATTCCATTGACCATCTAAAAACACAATTCCTAATTCTTCTTTTAGGAATATATATAAATGTTACAACATTTTATCAAATGTTTACCAAGTCATTTACATTTCAAAACTTTCTTTACCAATTTTATTTCCTTTCTTCCATCCAGGAAGAATACATAATTTAAAGCAAGTTTTATTATCATAAAAATTCTTTATCCTTTTTCATAAAACCCCACTTCCCTTCTTCCATCCAGGAAGTGTAATCAAAAGTCATTTTTATTATCATAAAAATACTTTTGTATACCATATGCTTCCATTTCCCTTCTCCCATCCGGGAAATGTATCTGAAACCAAACCATATTCCATTTCCCTTCTTCCATCCGGGAAATGTAATTAAAGCCAATTCATTATCATGAACTACTTTAATGAATCTATGACCGTCCCTCCAGGTTTCCTCACTGGATGCACCCCTAAATGGCTATCATCTTCCAGGGCCTATCAAACAAGACATCCTGGGAACCTACCAACGTCGGGAAGCGACCATATGTCTACGGGAAAGTCAAGACCACACCCAGAATCTCCTAACCAGCGCAGTATAATAAACGCCCATATGTCCTAGGGACTATATCCACCCTCCATTCATTAGCCAGTGGGCTTCACCACACGCGCGCAACTTCCCTTATGATAGCGATTTAGGGAGGTGTGTAATCATAAATTAACATTTATGAAAACCATTACTTTTTCCTTTTGAAAACATCCAATTTTACTTTCTCAAAATCATTTGTACTTATTCATTTAATACAACATATTAGCATATGTTTTTCTTATTCTTAGTGTCATATTTTTATTAATGACTTAAGACCCGAAGTGCCATAAACCTCAAACTAGTCTCCAAGAGTTCATGCCATTTCATAAACCCTCAAAGTGAGTCTCCCTCAAGGAGTATCTCCCAAAAGATTCAACATTAATATTATATCTCCAATTTATCTTTTTAGGTTAACTTCCTATATCATTCGGGCATTAACCTATACAAACTAGCCATCGGGTAAGCCCAATCATCCTATTTTAGCCTAGGACATTAGTCTACCCATAACGACCCTCTAGGACTCTTAATTACATCCCAAAGGAAGGTTCCTAAACCTTGAACCTAAAAGAAAAGGGCTAAAACAAACTAGGAAAAATCTCACCTTTTCAGAAGGGGTCGATCGATCGACCCTTGGCCGTCGATCGATCGAAGGCTTCGATCGATCGATCCTGGCGAACAACTTCTTCCCCAGGAAGCTGTTTTGGCCATTAACGAGAACTCCAAGCTTTTATTCATTATTTCACCCAACCATAACAATCAATATTACTACAAAATCATTTCTACACATCAAATAACTAATTATTTCTCCTTAAATAAAATTAAAACACTAGATTAAAGGTTAATCACCAAAATCAACAAAAACCCATTTATGCTTTAAATCTCTAAAAACCTAACCATACATGCAATTAATCACATTAAATCAATATCTAGCAAGTAAGAAACTTGCCTCGGGTTCGTAGTCTCGGATCCTCCTCCGGTAGCAACGGATTTCAGCCCAAATCTGCATTTTCTCTCTCTTTTCTCCATTTCTCCCAACTCTCTCTCTCTCCCTCTCTCTCTCTCTCTCTCTCTCTCCTTTGGCTTCTCTCACAAATGAAGAAAGAAAAATGGGTGGGGGATTTAAACGGGTTTTAAAACATAATTCCTCACATTTTAATTGCTAATACACCATTAAAATGACTCATAACCACATAATAGAGCCATAACGCATAAAAAGTGTCCGAAACCCAAAAATGCAACATGGCACTTATTTCGACTATCTAGACTATTCTAAAAACAACCACACCCCCTATTTTGGCATTTGGGATAACGTGAACAAATTTTTATGTTCTAACTTCATTTTATTTCATTAATTATACTCCAAATTAAATATGAGTCATAACCGTCGTTTTACATATAACGACGCAATGTATCACAATATTACGCTATTTACCTTGTCATACGGTAAATAGACAAAACATAGTAAATATTATCCCTAAATCTCACGGGAAATAATATTTACGCCAGCATCCACTATTTTATAATATTAGCCCATTAGGCAAAATAATATAAAATAGCCGCCCAAAAACCTCGGTTGTTACAGGTTTAATTTAAGAATAGTTGGTTAAAATTAACTAGGGTTGTAGGTCAAATTAAATGTTAGTGTAAGAGACTTTTATATTTATTTTATGTTTAAGAACCCATATGTGAAAATTTGGGTGCAAATTCATAAGTTGGTGAAGCCTAGGAGTTTATGTGCAAGTTGAAACTTATTATTTTTAATTAATTTCTCTATGTTTTTTGATAAAATGAGTTTCGGTCGTTTTGACAAAAAAAACAACTTTTTTGAAAAAAATCAGAAAATTCAGATAAAGGACGTGCCTTCATGCCCTAGGTCAAAACCCACACGTCCCTGGTTTGACCTTACTCTCCACTTTATCTTCAACCTTCGAAATTTTGACATTAGCGATTTAAAATTTTAACCATTGATTATAGACATTATAAAATACCATTTTAGTTGATTCAAAATCCATTTTCCTAGTTTTTCACAAGGAATCCGAATATATAACTTTTATGAATTAAGATTGATTGTAGCCTTGATTGCAGTTTTTATAAAAACGGACAAATTTTGATTCGGGATTCTTGAGGTTTGGGTAAATTCGAACTAAGGCTTTGTCAAGGTGGCTCTTCTTAGTAAAAATCGAAGAAATTTTCTTTTGTCTCCGGTTCTAATTGATACTTTACAAAGAGAATTTCATCTCTAAAATTTTCTGGTCCAGAAAATACATATTTTGATTTAGGTTATCAACTAGTTTTAATAATCAAATTAAGTCGTGCACCTAGGTTCGTGAGAACTAGAGCTCAAGTTTTACAACTTTGAAATTTGTTCAAAGTTGGGAATATAGAATCAACCATTAAAGCTCAACCTTGCATGGTTGTTTTGATATTCAAGCCTATTCAGTGTTATATACACGTAATAATTAGCAAGTAATTAATGAAAATGAACTTAGATTAGCTCAGAAACTCATCCAAATTTAAATAAATGAGTTTGATACATTAAATAATATAAAACAAAAATTCTCAAAAATTAAGCTTGGAATTTGAATAGTGGAGGAGTGAGTTTTTACTGTGGTAACTTAGGTTTTTTATTGGTCTGATTGAGGGGATTTCATTGGTTAAGTTGGAGATGATTTTAGCCTTGTTTGAATTGAGATTGGGTTTGATAGATTGTGTAGGCATAAGGTGGGCATGTGTTTACATGTGTTCAAGATGATCACTATGCTGCCTAGTTATCTCCACATCCGCACGCAATTTTATGAAATTATAAGGTTTGAGTTTTAGATCCTCAGGTAGTTTACTGTTTCATATATAGGCTTTTTCCATATATATTGAAAGTTTTAGGGTCTTATATTTAATATTACAAACTCATAAGGGTAGATGTTTATAAATATAGGAAGTCTAAGTGTTATGGGTTGTTTTTGTAAATAGGTTTTGAGTTTGAGGTTAATTATGAGGGTTTGATGAAGTTTTGATTTTTTTAGGGGAACTTTTGGAATTTTCCAAACTTAAGGCCATTTAGGGTACTCTTTTTTTTTTCTTTAGGGTCTTCTTGTTTATTTATTTAATTCTCAGTTTCCATGAAATTGTATACTTATATGGTATATAGGTATCGTTCATTTAATATGGGTTTGATGCGATTTTTGTTTAGGTATAACTATAATAAGAGTAGAGTAATATAATGTATATGAAACGTACAGGTTATTACACTCCTATTGCTCCCACTATGATGTGGCCTCACTTGGTATCTGGTATGAGTTCCACGTGTATCCTAATCATCTATAATGCTCCCACTATGACAACAAAGTTTATTATCGATATTAGAATGTATTTAATCATGTATGGTTGGTCTAACAACATTGGTAATATGATGTTCAATTTTAATCTTCTAAGTCCAACTCACCCTTGGTCCATGGTTTATTACATAATCCTTTTACAAGAACCTATTATTGATGCAATCAATGTCTTACTTGTATATAGGAATATGATATAAACTTGTAACCTTTATGATAACCAACAAAGAGACATACCGATATCCTTATTCTCATCTTCCTTGTCTCCTTCTGATAAGTACCCAAAAGTGTATATTTTATACTTCGAATAGATGTATTTTAATTGCTAATTCTCGACAAATGGATCTTATACGTGTAATCGTCTATTGTGCAGGTTTGATTGTAGTTGTGGTTTTAAAAGCACTATTTCAAGGCAATTTGTATCAAGAAAGGGCTAAATCACCTCCTCCGTAACCCTATCCTACCGCGTAACCTGACCTAAACTCATACAAAACCAAGTGTGTGCTGAGTTTGTACTTTTATTATTTTTTAGATTTTTTTATTTGAGTTTGTTTTAATTTTTAGGATTTATTTAGAATTTTAAGGATTTATTTGCTATTTATATTTATTTTTTATTTAGTTTGGATTAGTTTTTTGTTTTTATTTTATTTTATTTTTGTTTTTATTTTTATTTTTTTATTAGGATTAGTTTTTAGGATTTTTTTTTATTTTTGTTAGATGTTTTATTTTTTAGGACTTTAGTTTTTATTTTTATTAGATTTTTATTTTATTATTTGAGTTTTTTTACATATATAGATTAGGAATTTAATTTTAATAGATTTAATTTAATTTGTTTTTAGTTTTATTGACTTTTATATTTTTAGTTTTAATTAGTTTAATTTTCATTTTTTTAAGTTCACAAACTTATGCCCACATACCATTCCCCCATACACCCTCATATACCTAATAAATCCCACCATCTTCTTCCTCAAACCACATCTTCTCTCTCTTCCACCTCCATAACCACACAACTTCTAAAACCCACTCATAAACCCACTGATATCCCCGACAACGACGCCATCCATTTACCCCACATCCCACACGAAAAAAAAAACAAATAAACCCCCACGTGTCTAATACCCTTTTTTCCATAATGCCCCCAAGACCACTTCCAAACCCAATCCTTGAAAACCCAAACTAGCAACTCACCTTAACAAGTTCACATCCCACATGAAAATCTAGTTTGTATATCTGCCACCTCTGTCCTGAACGGCACTACAATATCCTAGCCTCCTTAGCTGAAGAAGACTCATTCTCTTTAAAAAAAGAGGAGGATCTAAATGAGCAGAGTGAAGGGAAAAAAAATCGGATAGCAAGAAGCATTAGTGCGCAATTTTTTGGAGCCCATTTTTAGTTGTAGATTGTATAAAAATTTATTTCTTTCTTTTATAATTTTTTTTATTGATTTGAGTGAGCCATAATATATTGTAAGACACAAATTTTGAAGATTTGGCATTTGTTTGAGTGTTGTAATAACTCAAATTTATGGGTTACTATTCATGTCAAGTTTGGGAAATGAATATCAAACTCAAGGAGGCTTGGTTTATTTATTAATCCTCGTTCTATTTTATTTATTATGCCTTTTATTGTGTCATTATTACACATTATATGTAATAATACTAAAATGAGAGGCTAAATACCCCATTCAGGGGGTGAGATGGAACCCTTAACTTAATTATTTTTATTCTTGGTTTATTTATTTACTATGCCTCTTTGAATATTAATATTAACATTTTTCAATTTATATTTACGCCTCGAGAGAGGGTGAGAAAATCATAAATTCAAATTATAATATTTACTCATTAATTAAACTAGAGATATGCAGTTTTGAATGCTATTGTAGTTTGAATTTCTCAACTCTAAAACTTTTTTTTTTTTATCATTTAAATGCTTTTAGTAAATTTTCCCTAGCGGGGGATTTGTTAGAACATGTTTAAAGCTTATTTTTATGAGTATGTTAAATTTAAATATTAATCTTCTAAAAGTAATATATGTACCTTTACATTTGCAACGAGAGTTGATTTGTGAATTTATATATGTTTTGGGGTATTTCAAGTAGACAAACTAATTAATGAAAATAAAGAGGTTAAGTATCCCTTGAATTATCTCATAATTGTGTTCTCCTCATATTTGACTCACTTTATCATTTTCTTCATTTATTAGTATAGTTTTAATTTTAGTTCAAAATTAGTAGTATAAATATCCCTTCATAATTGTTTTAAAAATCATACTTGTTTTCACTTTGCTCTTGTCCACATTAAGGAGCGCGGATTGACCCGTTACTTGCCAATATACAATTTTAATGTTTTTGTAGGCATCACAAGGGATTTTTGATTGATCGTCTTTACTCTACAACGACATATACACAAAAGGCATAATATCACCTTCCAAAACACGAGTGTCAGGCACCCCCATTTTCGAACATGTAGTAGAATGATCTTTCTCCCACTCTAATGTTGATTGGGATTTTAAGATACCGATAAAGAAGAATTCAAATTTAGATTTTCTATGAGTCTCTCATGTAAAATCCCAATGATAATGTTATAGTCCTAAATAATGAACCATGCGCAACATCATATCAAAAAGAGACTTATTACTTAATTTACTATACACCATTCCAAATGTGATGCCCGATGTAGAAACTGGAGATAAAATCCCACACCTCTGATAAATGATCCCTTAACATTCCCAAGAGATATATACTTATATGATTAGATCATAGAACTTTGATTAGTTTACCTTACCCATTCTCCACCTTAGTCTTTCACACTTTGAATTAATCAAAAGCTACAGACATGTGGTGCCTAACATAAACATATCCATACCTTTGTGTAATCATTAATGAAACTAATAAAGCACTGAAATTCACTATTGACCCAATAGTCATCGAACTACATTATTAGAAGTGAACATTCTAATACATCTTAGGCTCTTTATCTCTTGGACATGAGGGGCCCTTGGTCTTTTTACCTTTTAAACCTATTTCAATACTAGAAGTGCCTCCAATTACAATGAACTTAATTTGTCAATTTTAAACTAGTCTTCATATTCCTATCAGTACAAAATAACTTAAGTGTAAGTGCCAAACTTGAATTCGGTTCTAGAAAGAAACTTTCTTTTTAGTGATTGTCCATTAGATTATTCATATTCAGTATTTTGCAATATTGGTGAGACAAAACTTATAACCTAAAAATTATTTCCTAATGTAGTCGAACAAATAAAATATATCCAAATTTCGATAAACTAATTTTATATAATCAAACGGATAGCTGTTCAAAACTAATTTAAAAAATATAAAGGAACATTCTAAAACTAGATACATTAAATAATTTACCTACATTAACATTATGTCTACACAATTATTCATAAAAATATTTCACCATTAATACCAGTGCGTTATTATAGTTTCCCAACTTAGAAACATTTCTCTCTAAAATAATTGCCTGTTTACCTGGAACATTTATAATGAGTTATAATCTTGATTTGTGGTTACCGAGTCTACATACCAGGTTATCATATATCAGACCATTAATTATGCATTTACTTTTTAGAGATAAACCATTACCATGTCCTTTTCTTAATAAAGAAAGAAAAAACTTGAATATGTTGCATTAAAAGTTCTAACTACTTGTAGTGAGAATAACTGCTTTTTGGATATTTTCACTACTACTAAGGAATATGAACCTACCTTGACCCAAACCATTATACTTGAGACTAGACTTATCCTCCGATCCCCTATTAAGAAATAAGTAAAATAATCTATAACTACTAATGCGAACCTTTGTTTACTAATGATCCTCACTCCTGAATTATGAAATGGTACTGGGTTTCCCCATCCTATTTAATCCAAAGAATCCTTTGTTCAATCAATGATGGAAATCATTTCAAGAACATGATTTTTACTTGAGTGTTATCCACCAATAAAAGTGTAACAAATTCTCATCGATCAATCATTAATAATTAAAACGTCCATGCAGATCTTCCATGATGGGAGGACTGAACACATGTAACACTCAATTTAAAAAATTACCATGTATTTTAAAATGCCATGACTCCATGATTTAAACCATCCGATAGGGAGACTGGCCAAGTTGACACAATGAATCAATTGTATTGTAATTTTAAAATATTAATGGGAATTACGGGTTAAATAAGTTTATTACCCCTTTAAGTTCGAACAATGCCCAAAACATTTTTAGTCCTTAAAACATATTATAGTTAAATCTTTACGACTATAACATTGAGAAGAAGATAAATTCATTTTTGAAATCTTAGAATCTTAAAATTAAAGAAAAAAACTCTAATTAAAACTTGCGAATTAATTCAATTAAATTTTAAAGTGGTATCCCTCAACATTAAAGATATTGACCGCTGATTCAAAGCACAAAAGTCCCCAAACTACATAGTAAATGTTGTTCCAAGTTTTCGCCCATACTTTTTGATCAAATAGTACTTTAGTAGGAACTACCCACCAATCTTGGAAGGGAAGAAGTGCCTAAAAATTCAAAACATTGGTTTAGCAATTTTTAAAGAAAAAGCAGCGTACATGGCAGACCAACAAAGCATGAGAGAGAAATGCAACCATGAAAATTACTCCCAAAATAGATAGTAATAATGAGAAAGGGATGCATACAGAGTAAAGCCGAAAGGCCCCGATCTAAACATTCATGTTCGATCAAACTCAAAAACAGGTTTTCCTTGGTAACACTGCGTATTATAGCAGATAATATTTATAAGGGCCATTTAAATTTAAACATTAAATATTGAAATAGTAAATTTCAAATTACAAACCAACCTGTGCAATCCAATCTCCAAAAGACTACACCACTCCACTAATCATCATTTTTGCTAAGACTGTATTTGATGTAAGAGCTTCCTCTTATGCGATCTAGTTGTGTTGAGGTGCATATCTCAATATCTCAAACAATGTCCATCCCTAAAGGAAACGGAATATGAGTTCTATCGGATTAGATTAATACCCGTCTCAATCAGGGAAAGTAAATTATACATACATCATTGAATGCATAACTAAACAAAATCTACAATCTCAAGAGAGATTAACAAATAGTTAAGCTACCCACATAATGTATCAAAGCAAAGAACTTCCACAGTAGATATATACACACAAACAGATCAATAGTGAGACTATCTAGGAACACATACATTTCTAATTTTTTACTTTCATTATTCATTCATCCATAAAAACCATTAAGAATGTTTTTCATTATCAGATCAAGATAGTCTCGCCAGAGATTAAAGAGTTCCCTTGAGCACTAATGATGTGTAGTGGATAGCAAAATCGATTAATCTAATTAACATGACAATAACATTGTAATAAAGGAACTTTATCTCTCTAATTCTCATTCATGTCAAAATTAAGATACTGAGTGTGACATCAAAAAGTTGCCAAGGGAATTTGGAAATTTAAGTCGACTTAGATTATTGGACTTGACAAACTGTTATAGGCTTCGTAGAATAGTACATGGTGTCCTGCAAAACTTAATCTGTGTAGAAGAGCTATACATGAGAAATACTTACTCCTTCTGTTGGGCAGAAGAAATGAATGCAAATCTTTCTACACATAATGATGAAGCCAATGCAAGTTTTGATGAACTGAAACAATTAACTAATCTGGATTGGTTAAGAATTGCGATACCATATGAGTTTCTACCAATAGACACAATCTTTGATTTTGATAAACTTAAAATTTTATGTATATGTATTGGATGTGCGTCATACCTCGGAGTGGTTCCATCTGTTCCAAAATATGTTGGACCTTAGAATTGATACAAGTGTTCACTTGGAGCATATAATGAACACGTTGTGCACGAGAACTAATATTCTACGGTTGAAAGTGAAGGATTTGAAGAACCTTGCCAAACACGGAGAAAGATAAGGTTTCTTAAAATTAAAGCAGTTAAAACTAAAAAATTGTGATGAGATGGCATCTATCGTCAATATAGTGAGTCGTCGAGACCCAAGTGACCAAGTATAAGTGTATGTGGTAAAATCTTGGAGTCATTGTGTGCTAAAGGTTTTGGAAATTTGGAAGACATATGGCATGGTCAGCGGAGCTTCAATCATCATCTTCCAGCCTTTGGGAACTTAAGGAATATCACTTTGTCGTACTATAATAAATTAAAATATATTTTGACGTAAATGACATCAATGGAAAGAAGAAAAGATATCTCTCTCTCTAATCAAATCTCAAAATATGGAAGAATGACTCAAATGAGCCTACATAAGAGGTATTTATAGGAAAGAGGTTGCTTGTCCTCTAATCTAAGAATATTATTACAATTATTCCATTAATGCCAATTAACCTTCCTTCCTCTGAATATTTAAAAAAGGGAAAATGCAACGAATGCTAAAACTAGAAGAAATTAAAAAAATTATGACTACGTCCCTGATTCCCATCACTCTCCCCCTTGAAGAGAGTTCATCCTCGAACTCAAAGGGGATAGGAAACAAACTCTAGTGTAGATGGGTTAGGAGTTAGATACATGGCTTTAAGACTAGGTGGTTTATTATTGGGATTTTATTCCTAAAACCATGTGATAACCTTTCAGTAAAACTGTGTCAATTCATTTTGAAATAATAATCATGGTTACGAAAATGAATTATATTTGGTTTAAATATATTGTAGACAAGTCGGTTAATAGAGCTTAGTAACAATTCCAATGAGTTGCTTCGGTGTAATCATGAGAATATTGGAATTTAACAACCTAGATAGGAACTTAACATACTATTGGAACGGTTGTGATACAATACTTGTAGTTTATCTCAAACTGTAGGGAATCAGTGTGATGGTTTGGGTACTTATGCGATAGTTCAAGAGGATTGTGATTGGTACATCTCAGGAATATAATAAATGGGACCCCCCATGAGATTTGAGTCTAAGAAATATCAATATTAGAGTCAAGAAGTTTCACATTTGAAAAGTATATTTTTATTCTCGATAATCATGAGGAGTGGGATGCTTATGTAGTTGTCGCTTTGATTGTTATGGGTGCGATTCAATATTATATTGGATTAAATGACCCCCAGATATTAGGTGACATTTTTATGAGTAGGTATGATATCATTATTCGGAGGAATTAGCATTCAAAGGATACCATGGATTATGATACACCCTTAATAGACTTATATGTTTTATTACCACTAAGTAAAATCCATTCGGTGAATTATTTTATGACCCTGGTGGTACGAAAAATAATTTAATTCGGGAAATCAATAAAATTGATTAGATATTGGTCAAAATTGATTAATAACAAATTGATTTGACCAAGAAGGTATCAGACACTTAACGCCTGGAATCATATTATGTACCATAATCAACTTTACAAATGAAATCTCATTATATCTAAGTGATTTCTAAGATAAATGAATTGGAGTGCAATCATAATTATTTAATGAAATTAATTAGGATTAAATGAAGAAAGTAACTGGATTAAGATATTGGCAATTAGTATTTTTGAGCATTTTTTGAATCTAGTTTAATTACTTATCTTAGGTCTCTAGTGTAGTCCACATATCCAAGTAGTTTGGTCCAAACTGTCAAGAAACCCAGTTTAACCGAAACCCGCTATATATACTAGCATATAAAGGTATATAAAGGGGTTTTAATAGCTAATGTAGGTCATTAGGGTTTAAAAGGGGTGATGTAAAAGACTATTCACATTGTGTGAAGAGGCCTAGAGTTAGAGGACCATATTTGACTCATAAGGAAGGGTTTTCATCTCAAAAGGTGCCCACACACCTACCTAGCTTTGGGAAGGATCATACACTATAAGATCCAAGTTGTACAGGAGGTTAAGTAAAGTTTTTTGGAGATCATAGATGGGAAACAACATAATCTTCATCATCAAACCATTTCTCGTCATACTAATCACAATAAGATTCTCGACGGTATGAATTCTAGAAACATTATGTGTAATCCTTAAACTGAGTTCTTGTTTTTTCTTTTTAATGCATGATTAATCAAAGATATTTAGGGCTAAATTTTTTTTGCATTTTAAAAATCAATCCCATGTTTCTCTTCCCAACATGACCCTAGCACTTACTATCTTGAGATTGAAACTAGTTGTGAATATTATGTTGTAATCGTAATATAAATGAGGGTTACCTTGAGGAGGTAATCAATACAATTTTTCCAAATGATGATATCAATGAAATAAATGCATATTTTGAGTAAATTTTTGTGACTTATATTAATTGCATTGTTCAAATAATCAGACAATTCACAAAGATTATTTAATGAATGAACAATTCTTAAATTATCTCAATAAGGAAAAAATCAATCAATATGATCACGTTCAAACTAATGATGGGGATACTATTTTCATTAATCTTGGTTCTAGTAGAATTCGCATGAAATGAGAATAAGATCAAATCTAAACAAGGAATAAAAATCACAATTCAAAGATTTTCAAAGGAGTTTGTGGATGTCATTGCATGGTCTTACAGTGACATGCCCGACATTTATCCCAGATTTATGTGACACGATATCCCTACACACCCTAAATGTAAGACTATCAAACAAAATTTGAGAAATATTTTTCATGAATGGTACCTCAATGTTAAAGATGAAGTGATAAAGAATCTAAATGTGTATAACATCCGTTTGTGCGAGTATTCGACCTATATCGCCAATATTATTCCTATAACGAAGTATGGAGGAAAAGTCTGCAGTGTATCGACTATCAAGACTTGAACAAATCTTCTCCAAATGATGACTATACTATCCCCAACATCGATGTGAGCATAGAAAATAATACTAATCATTCTCTTAAATTGTCTTCGATGCATTTGCTCGGTATAATCATATTAAGATGTACCCATATCATCAAAGAAAACCACATTCACTACCCCGTGGGGAACTTTTTTCTACACCGTCATGCCTTCATGTATTAATAATTTTTAGGTACTAAGGGGAAGATAAAACCATCTTGCATGATCTTATGTATAAGGAAGTTGAAGTCTATGTTGACGACGTGATCATTAAATCTAATACTAAAAAACGTTACATCCCTCCCTTGAAGAAATTTTTTGAATGGCTACGATAGTACAAAATGCACCTCACCTCACAAAAATGTGTCTTTGATGTCTCCAAAAAAATTACTAAGTTATATGGTAGGTGAAAAGGGAATGAAAGTAAACCAGGAGAAAATCAAAGAAATCCTTCACAAGACACCACCCAAACTGAGAAAGAAGTGTGTGATTTCTTAGTAACTCATCTTGCATAGCAGATATCCAGTGTTCCTCCTTGAGTGCTTCTTTGTGATTCTTGGGCTTGACTTTGGACGTGTAGCAAAAGTGGCTAACGATGTTCTTGAGCTGAGCACGAGTCTTGACCCCTAGAGTGGGATCACCAATAATGGAATAAGGATCATGACTCTTGCAAACCCAAGCAGGTGTGTCCCCTGGAACAGGAGTAGGGTCCACAGAGTGTGGGTGAGGTACTAGTAAATTACTGGCAGAGACAACCTCATCCTCACACTGGAGGCTAGAATTAATAAACGTCGAAGGTTCGTCATCTTGCACCGTGATGTTTATTGACTCCATAACCTTAGAGCTCTTCAGGTTAAAAACTCGGTACGCTCTACTATTCGATGAATAGCCTAGCAATATTCCCTTATTGCTTCGGGAGTCAAACTTTCCTAATTGCTCTCTACCCCGTAGGATGTAGCATTTACTCCCAAAAACACGAAGATATGCAAGGTTGGGTTTCTTGCTAGTCCACAATTCATAAGGCGTCTTAAGTGTGTGTGGAAGCAGGTAAACCCTATTCATCGTGTGGCATGCAGTAGACACTGCCTCTGCCCAAAATCTCCTAGAAACCTTATGACCTAGAAGCATAGATCTAGCTATTTCCTGGATCGTTCTATTCTTTCTCTCAACAATCCCGTTTTGCTGAGGAGTCTTCACAGTAGAAAACTCATATTTGATCCCAATGCTATCAGAGTAAAGATCTAATTGTGCTTCCTTAAATTCAGTGTCGTTGTCACTATGTATCCTGTTAATAGTGAATCGGTGTTGATTTTGTAGGACACAGCACTTGGTCGTTAAGAACTCCACAGCATCAGATTTCTCCCTCAAAAAACTACTATAGAATATCTGGAGAAATCATCCATCATTACGAGGATATACCTCTTACCACCCAGACTCTCAGTACGAGTAGGACCCATAAGATCCATGTGAATAAGCTCAAGTAGACGATAGGTGGTATTGGAATGTAACTTCCTATGGGGGGGGCTACGAATTTGTTTTCCCAACTGACAGGGTCCACAAACTGTCGAAGTTGGCTTCCCAAGTGATGGTAAGCCATGTACTAGGTCCTTTTTAGCTAAACGAGTTAGATCTCTAACGTTCATGTGACCTAGACGTTGGTGCCACATATCCATTGGAGTGATTGTGGGGCTGTTGCAGACAAGTGAGGATGTGGGCTCAGTCCCATAGCAATTATCCTTTGTCCTCACCCTCGCACTAAAAGTTTACCAACTTGATTATAGACCTTACACGCGTCCCGGTCAAACTTTGCGGCAAAGTCAGCGTCGCACAGCTGGCTAATGCTGAGAAGGTTTGCTTTCAAACCTTTGACGTACAAAACATTTTCTAGCTTAGGAAATCCTGGTAACACTACAGTACCACGTCCTACAATGATAGACTTGCTCCCATATCCAAAGGTGACTCTACCATCCTGATAATCCTCAAGAGAAGTAAAAAATGAGGCATCACATGTCATATGTTTAGAGCACCCACTATCAAGATACCACTATGAGATATTATGTGCTTTGAGAGCGACATGCACAACAAAGGCCTTTTTATCTTTCTTAGGTACCCAAGAAGTGATGACCTTTTGTTTACCTTTATTTTTGTTAGTTTTAGCCGAAATGTGAGAAGCATTCACTGACGGTAAAGACATCCGTCGATATTCCTCCATCAAACTCTGTGATGTGGCATCTAAAAACTCAACTCGCTCTCTCAGACTGGTAAAATCATTAGTATGTTGTGGAGGAGCAGTAGTACGTCGTGTCCGACCCATACTATAGCAAAACTCCCTGAGGTGGCCTTTTTTTTGCAATATGTATAAAAGAACACAGTCAAAAGCAGACATTGGTTTGCTTTTCTTGGTCGAACTCTCCTTCGAGGTTTTTGACGATGGCCAAAAGGAGTCGTAGTAAACTCAGGAACTGGTCCAGGTGCAATTTGGGACGTGGAGGCACCATCATAACTTATTCCCTGCCTATCACCAAAACCTAATGCGGGGCCGAGGAGTATCTTTACCATCTTCCCAGATCTGTCCTCGATTTTTACCTTGACTTCCCGTGCTCTCTCCAGATCATGAGTAAGCTGGGCTATAAGGGCTTCAAGTTTCTTTCGAGTCTCCACGGAGGAATGGAGATTACTCGTAATACTAGCCACTTGTTTAGTCAAGTACCCTCTCTTTCTCAAAACACCTTTCTCTCTCTCTAAACAAACTCTCTTTCTCAACACAGGCAGACTCTCTCTCTTTTGATTTTCTTAAATCTTCCTCTAAAGTGGTGATCCTAAGAACTAACGCTTTGTTATGCTTTTTAGTTTTAAATGACTCAGAATAAAGCTCGGCGTAGGTGCGTTGAAGATCACTCTCTCTCTCACTTGTGTCATCCTCCCCCTCACTCATATCGATCTCACTGTCGAGGTGTCCCTGTGAAGCAGCATCCTCATCGTCGTGAGGAGCACTAGATGTACTCACATGACTAGCCATGAATGCGGTGAAGTTACAATCATGCGGTGACTCGTCTACGGAATCCATTGACTCGACCTCACTGTCATCACTAAGGGTAGCATTAAGGACAGCTTTTCCCTTTTCTCTGTTCAGCCTAGTAGCACACTCAAACGCTCTATGACCCCTACCATCGCAATCAAAGCATCTCTCACTTTCCTTTTCGGGAGGATCTTTTAAAACTATTTCTTTTTTTTTCAAACTTCTTTTTATCAAACTTCTTTTTATCTTTAAAGTTATCATTTTTCTTGAATTTGAGAATTTTTTTGAAATTTTTAGCAAAAAGGGCCAAATCAATCTAAGCCAAAATCACACTCAGAATCAGACGTATCAATCTCTATTTTTCTAGATGACTCCCTCTTTCTTGCCGACCCCTCACCTTTTCTCTCCTGGGCATTAAGTGCAATTCCCTTATGTGACACCCCGACTAATTAAATACCGGGTAGCTACTCCTTTATTAAATTAATTCAAAATGCCAAGTTGGCTCAATTAATAGCATCACTGTCGAAAACATTTTATTTTTACTAACCACCTAGTAATTAAAAAGTAAGTGCCAAATTTTATTTAAAGTCTGATTAACAAGCAACAAGTGTAATGAAGAAATAAATAACACCATTCCCCATACTGAAGTAAAACAAATAACCATCACAATAGAGTAAAATAAAGTCTGGAGGAAAACTCCTCACTACAATCCCAAAACTGAAATGCATAACCGAATACTGAAATAAAAAATGCTAAAGTCTGAGAACTGAAAAGTAGAAATGTCTCTAAATAGAAATGGGCAACATGCCCTACAACTGATAGATAGTGACTCTGGAATCCAAAAGATAGAAGCGTCTACATGCAAATCCCTGTAGCTTCCACAAACAGCTACAGCTCGTCACCTGAATGAGAATCCTATGCTTGGTGTCCCTGTGGCTGGGCACCTAAAATGGTTTTACAAGAAAAGAGATTTGGAAAGCAAACGGGTCAGATCCCGAATGTGGAGTTATATTTTAAAAACCTGCAAGTGCTTTAAAAACATTTAAAACATTAAATGCAAAGTACATGTTAGGACGTGCAATCACATTATATTCTCACCTCTCGTCTAACTGTGCACTCCTAACGCAAATACCCATCTACAACGATATAAACCACTAGCTAAGTAACGACATATCTAGCTAGACTACCAAAGGTCCTACCCATAATACTTGGTTCCATTAACATAATAACGCTCTTAATTAAATAGGGTTTAACGTAATCTCAGATACTCAATATGCAATATATGTAACTATCATTTAACTCGTTATATTTCTCGAAACAATACCGTAATATATTTACAACATTACCATGAGGATTCTCATTAATTAAATGTATATTAATCACATCGTAAATATACAATACAAGCACCCCGAGAACTAAGCTGCGGTGCACACATACTCTGCTATCCATCCCGGTACATCACGTACATAAGGATCACATATTCCGAATCTATCAGGAATAGTTCAGATAACACAAATCACAAATAGTGGAGGCGAACACAGTCACCATCACGTGGGTCACGCACATACCTACGCTCCCACGGTCAGCGGACTTATTAATATCCCAATAAGTCTTTCTATGACCTATGTTCATCGAGGTACCAGTCTATATCCCCCCCCGTAGGCACACAAGGATTAGAGGGTCCTAAGCGAACGCAACCTCCCGTGATAGCAAGTATGGTAGGTATGTCATACACATAATCATATACCAATACTAAGTAAACACACGTATTAGTAATACCGTATTTTAATCGTAGTACGTATTCTCATACTAACTTATAATTAACACAATTCATACTGTTTCGGTTTGTAATTGTACGCGCCATAATTATCTCACGTCGTAGTAGACACTCACGTCTCAACCCAAACCGTCCATGTAATACACTCTCGTATGTAAATTCCTTCTCATAAATACCCAAATGATCCAATTCTATCATTACTACATCTACGGAATGATATCTATATCCTCAAATAAGCTTACGGGACTCCAAAAATCAAAATAGTCCAAAAAGGACCAAACTGTCAACTCGTTAGAAGTCTCGTTCGAACGAGACTGTTCGAACGAGATTCCTCTGCCAACTCGTTAGAAGACTCGTTCGAACGAGGCTGTTCGAACGAGGTCCCAGTTCGTTCGAACGAACTGTACCTTCTAATGATATCTCGTTCGAATGAGATATCGAACGAAATCCCTACTCGTTAGCAATGACTGGTCAACTCGTTAGAAGCTCGTTCGAACGAGTTCGTTCGAACGACCTGGGGGTTGCTTCTAACGAGCTACCAGCTTCGGCCCAGATTTTTCCCCAAATCATTTTTCATCCATTTTAACATCTCAAATCTTCTAAACTAAGTCCCAACAATCGTTTAAAGGTCTATAATCAATACTAAACATATATAGTCACATCCTAACATGTTTTTAAGGGTTCAATCCATCCTAAGATCAATTAAATTTACAACTTTCTACACTTTTTCCAAATATCTCAAGAACATGAACCCTAACTACATATCATCATCAAATCCCAGAATTTAATTCGTTTTTCTTTCACCCAATCATGTATTAACATCAGATTAATCGTCTCCAAACTATTCTACATGCAATTTATCCTCAATATTCAGAACCTAAGTCCAATTAATCATGGGTTTTCATTCATCTTCCAATAACAATTATAAATCTTCAATTTTCTAACATGGAAAGAACATTTACTGAAGTTAAACATAATTAAACCACTTGCCTTGTTTGTTTCCGGATTTGGTGTTGATTTGGTGAAGAATCAATCTCTGCAGAATTTTCTCTCTTTCTCTCCTTCTCCAAGCTCCTTCTCCAATGGTGGCTTAAGGTGGCTAGGGTTTTGATTTGGGAACTTAGAAAACCTAAATGATAACCTACGTAGCTTTCTAGGTTAATATGGTTTGGTTAATGGGCTTAATGGGTTAAATCCACATCAGATTTACATCTCTAATTTTCGTCACTTTTAATTCTTAAAAAGGTAAAATTATCAAAATACCCTTTAAGTTGCCGGTATGGCCTAAAAATATCCCGGGACCCAAACTATACCCCCGGCTAGTGTTTTCTGACTATCTCGACCCTTCCGGATGCATTGGCGCACTCAAAACGACCATACGGGTTATAGATTTTAAATTCACTTTTATTATCAAAATATTATACCGTGACGCGGCGATCCCATGCGTCTCAACAAAATTTCTAAAATGTCGTATATAAATCTCACGACAAATTTTATAATACCAAATACATGTATAATCATATATGCACATAATCAAATACCAATTCGCATCTCATTAGTATTTATAACCCGGATTAATTATCAATTAATACGCATTTAATTAATTAATCCCAAAAATAAATATAGTCAAAAGTACGGGGTATTACATACTTCCCCCCTAATAACTGAATTTCGTCCCGAAATTCGAAACTAGAAAGTACCTGCTAAAAACAGCTCTGGATAACGCTCGCGCATCTCATCCTCGCGCTCCCATGTGGTCTCCTCGACATTGTGATGTCGCCACTGAACACGCACTAACGGGACTATCTTTGACCGCAGTTTCCTCTCGCTTCGGTCCAAAATAGCTATTGGCCCCTCCTCATAGGAGCTATCCGGCTGGAGATCGATGTCCTCCACAGCAATGTGAGAATGAGCCAAATTATCTCTAAGGTATTTCCTCAGCGAGGAAATATGGAACACGTCGTGAATCCGATGCAAGTGCTCCGGTAGCCCGAGTCTATACGCAACCGGTCCGATCCGCTCAATAATAGGAAACGGCCCCACATACCTCGGTGCCAACTTCCCCTTCTTCCCGAAACGCATAATCCCCTTCATAGGAGATACTCTGAGCAAAACCTGTTCCCCCACTTGGAACTCCCTGAAAAACCTCTTCGCATCAGCATAACTCTTCTGCCTGTCTTGAGCTACCCGAATGCGACTCCGAATCAACTCAATCCTTGCCGAAGTATCCTGAATCACTTTCGGCCCAAGTAGTTTGTTGTCCCCCACCTCCAACCAACATGCTGGGGAACGACAAGGCCTACCGTACAACGTCTCAAACGGAGCCATGCCAATCGTGAACTGATAGGAGTTGTTGTAAGCAAACTCCACCAGTGGAAGGTACTGCTCCCATCCACCCCCGAAGTCAATAATGCACATGCGTAGCATGTCCTCCAACATTTGATTGGTGAGCTCTATCTGCCCATCGGTCTGCGGATGATAAGTCGTACTCAACCGCAATTCCGTGCCCATTGCCTCCTGGAAACTCTCCCAAAACCTCGAAACAAATATCTTGTCTCTGTCAGACACGATATTTAGGGGCACACCGTGAAGTCTCACAATCTCTGAAATGAAGAGCTGGGCATACTGTCCCGTAGTGTAGTCAGTCCTTACGGGTAATAAGTGAGCAACCTTGGACAACCTGTCCACAATTACCCAAACGGAGTCGTGACCCCTCTGCGACGTAGGCAACCACGTGATAAAGTCCATGGATATGCTCTGCCACATCCACACCGAGACCTCCAATGGCTGTAACAATCCTGCTGGTCTCTGATTATCCACTTTTACAAGCTGACAAGTGGCGCATTTCGAAACAAACTCAGCGATATCTCTCTTCATACCGCTCCACCAATACTGGCGTCTCATGTCTTGGTACATTTTGTCCCCTCCGGGATGTACCGCGAACCGTGAGCCGTGCGACTCTTCCATCACCTCATGTCGCAATTCCTCCCCTTCCGGAACTACCAATCTCCCGTTGAAGCGCAATCCCCCGTCTGAGCTAACGGTATAGGACTCGACTCCCTCTGCTAGTAATCGAACTATCTGCTCCTGACAGAACGAGTCATTAGCCTGTGCCCATACTACCTTCGTGATAATCTGCGGTGTAACGGTCATCACAGACATGAAAGATCGGGCTACTGCATCCTGGTGTCCCAATTCCTTCCACTTTGCCTTCCACACCTCTGCCACCTCATCTGCTGGCCTACGGCTCAACGCGTCTGCTACCACGTTAGCCTTACCCGGGTGGTACTGGATGTCGAACTGGTAGTCCTTCACAAATTCAAGCCACCTATGCTGCCGCATATTCAATTCCTTCTGCGTGAACAGATACTGTAGTGACTTGTGGTCCGTGAACAGTTGAAACTTCTCCCCCAAAAGATAGTGCCTCCAAATCCGTAAGGCAAATACCACTGCTGCCAACTCCAAATCATGCGTGGGGTAATTCTTCTCATGAGGCTTAAGCTTACGGGAAGCATAAGTTATGGCCTATCTCTCCTGCTGCAATACACCTCCCAGTCCTTGCAAAGACGCATCAGTGTAAACCAAATACTCAACTCCCGGTCTCGGCAATGCTAACACAGGTGCTGAGGTCAATTTGTCCTTCAATTCATCGAATGCCAACTGACAGGCATCACTCCAGATGTAGGGCACACCCTTACGAGTCAAATGTGTCAAAGGACCTGCTATCTCCGAGAAACCCCGAATAAACCTCCGGTAGTATCCTGCTAGGCCCAAGAAACTACGAATCTCAGTTGGTGTCGTGGGCTGTCCCCACTCCCTCACCGCTGACACCTTCCCCGGATCAACAAATATTCCCTGGTCGGAAATGATATGCCACAAAAACTGGACTTCCTTCAGCCAAAACCCGCACTTCTCATATTTTGCATACAACTTGTTCTGACGGAGTGTCTGCAAAACCTGCTTCAAATGCTCGGCGTGCTCCTCCTCTGTCTGAAAGTAAACCAGAATATCATCAATGAAGACAATGACAAACTGGTCTAGGAAATCCCTGAACACTCTGTTCATCAAGTCCATAAACACTGCTGGAGCGTTGGTCAAGCCGAAAGGCATAACCCGAAACTCGTAAGAACCATATCTCGATAAGAACGCAGTCTTCGAGACATCCTCCTCCCTGATACGCAACTGATGGTATCCCGATCTCAAGTCAATCTTCGAGAAGAAAGAAGCTCCTCTCAACTGGTCGAATAAGTCATCGATTCGAGGCAACGGATACTTATTCCGTATCGTGACCTTATTCAACTCTCGGTAGTCCACACACAATCTCAGTGAACCGTCCCTCTTCTTCATAAACAAAACTGGAGCGCCCCAAGGTGAGGTACTCCTGCGAATAAAGCCTTGCCCTAACAGCTGCTCTATCTGATCCCGTAGCTCTCTCATCTCAGCTGGAGCCATACGGTACGGTGCGCGTGCTATAGGTCTCGTACCCGGTAGCAAATCTATAACGAAGTCTATCTCTCGACTGGGTGGTAAGCCTGGTATCTCCTGAAACACATCCGAATACTCCCTGACAACTGGGATCGAGTCTAAAGGAATCACAACCTCCTTAGAGGTATCCTCCTCAATGTAATACAGATGAGCGGTCGATCCTCCCTCTGGGCGAGGCATCGCCACTACAAACATCTCTTGCCCCGGAATGGCAAAAACAATGCTCCCGCTGAAGTAATCAATCATGGCCCTATATGCTACGAGCCAATCCATACCGATGATCACATCGTGAACATGCATGTCTAACACTAACATGTCTGCAGGCAATACCAAACCACCAATCTCTACCACCACTCCCCGGCATATAAAGAAAATAAGTGACCCACTCCCTAATGGTGAGTCGACACACGTCACTGTGCTCTCCGCCGTAGCTAACAATCCTAAAGCTTTCGCGAAGTGTGTAGCTATAAAACAGTGTGTAGCACCCGTATCAAATAACACCCGACCCATAGTGCCATGGATAGGAAATGTACCCTCGATCGCGGGCGGTGCTTGTGGAACTGCAGCCTGGTGGACGTTGTAGACACGTCCATACTGGAGTTGCCCCTGCTGAGCTGGGACTGCTGGAATGGGTGGCAATGCTGCCATCTGTGGTGGTGGGGGAAGAGCGGCGGGAAACATAGGCCTCTGTGGCTCCTGGCGAGCACCCTGTTGCTGCTGCTGTGGGGCCCTACCCCTATCAGGACAATCCTACTTCTTATGGCCAGTCTTGCCACAAATAAAGCACTTCCCTGGGAAGTTCCCTCCCCTCTGCCCCTGCTGTCCCCGGCCCTGGTGGCCGTTACCATTCCTCCCTTGGCCCTGCTGGCCCTGATGAAACTGCTGCCCATTCTGTCCCTGTTGGCCCTGATGGCCGTTTGGACCTTGATGGCCCTGACTGAAACCTCCCTATCCCTGCCTGTAGTTCCCTGACTGGAACCTCTTATTATCCCCCTGCTGGGAACCCTGCTCAGTCTGTCTCTGCCCCTGACCCGATTGTGCCCCGCTGGCACCATGTCCTCCAGTCCTGCCCTGATGGCTAGACTCTCCCGACCTTTTGCCCTCGGCCATATGAAAACGGTGGTCCTGGCAGTGTAACAATGCTGCGTTAACCACATCAGAATAAGTGGCCAACGATAGGTTCCCTAGCAGATGTTGACGGATCCTCCAATTCAACCCGTCGGTGAACTTCTCAATCTTCTTCTTCTCTGTTGGAATCTCGTTTGGAACGATATTCAACAGGTTAGTGAACTCGGCCTCATACTCGGCCACTGTCTTGCCCTCCTGCTTCAAACTCATCAGCTTCCTCCTCATCTCTGTATGAACCGCGGACGGAAAGTACTTGTGGTCAAACCGCACCCAGAACTCCTGAATCGTGAGAGTATCCCTCTCCTCTGCGGTGGTAATAGGCTCCCACCACTGTAGTGCAGATCCTACTAGCTTGAAAGTAGCTAGCACCTGTTTCTGAACATCAGTGAACTCATGCATCCTCAAATGCCTCTGTATATCCTTCCTCCATTGGCTCTAGACCACCACATCTGAGCTACCTGCAAACTTCGGCGGATGCGCTTTCTGAAAAGCGTCTCGTACACGCTCCCAAGCAGACGGGAATGCATTAACCTGTGCTGGCGCGGCAACCGACGCCTGAGGTGGTGCCTGCTGAATCACGACAATTGCGGCATTCACCGCTTGAGCTACTATAGCTGCAACTTCAGCGGCGTTCAACATGCCCTGAACTGGAGCGGGCTGGGGTTCGGGCATTGCATTCCTGGGAACTCGTCGTGCACGTCGTGGAGGCATCTGAAATAAGAACAAAGTTTATAAGTTCATGGTTATAAACTTAATAAAGCTGAAGAACGAAGCATACACAATAAGAGTACAACAGTCCTAAAATATAGGGCTCTATATCAAAGAAACGTAGCGAAAACATAATAGCCGTACAGATCCTAAAGGACACTAGAACCTAATGCTCTGATACCACCTGTGACACCCCGACTAATTAAATACCGGGTAGCTACTCCTTTATTAAATTAATTCAAAATGCTAAGTTGGCTCAGTTAATAGCATCAGTGTCGAAAACATTTTATTTTTACTAACCACCTAGTAATTAAAAAGTAAGTGCCAAATTTTATTTAAAGTCTGATTAACAAGCAACAAGTGTAATGAAGAAATAAATAACACCATTCCCCATACTGAAGTAAAACAAATGACCATCACAATAGAGTAAAATAAAGTCTGGAGGAAAACTCCTCACTACAATCCCAAAACTGAAATGCATAACCGAATACTGAAATAATAAATGCTAAAGTCTGAGAACTGAAAAGTAAAAACGTCTCTAAATAGAAATGGGCAACATGCCCTACAACTGATAGATAGTGACTCTGGAATCCAAAAGATAGAAGCGTCTACATGCAAATCCCTGTAGCTTCCACAAACAGCTACAGCTCGTCACCTGAATGAGAATCCTATGCTTGGTGTCCCTGTGGCTGGGCACCTAAAATGGTTTTACAAGAAAAGAGATTTGGAAAGCAAACGGGTCAGAGCCCGAATGTGGAGTTATATTTTAAAAACCTGCAAGTGCTTTAAAAACATTTAAAACATTAAATGCAAAGTACATGTTAGGACGTGCACTCACATTATATTCTCATCTCTCGTCTAACTGTGCACTCCTAACGCAAATACCCATCTACAACGATATAAACCACTAGCTAAGTAACGACATATCTAGCTAGACTGCCAAAGGTCCTACCCATAATACTTGGTTCCATTAACATAATAACGCTCTTAATTAAATAGGGTTTAACGTAATCTCAGATACTCTATATGCAATATATGTAACTATCATTTAACTCGTTATATTTCTCGAAACAATACCGTAATATATTTACAACATTACCATGAGGATTCTCATTAATTAAATGTATATTAATCACATCGTAAATATACAATACAAGCACCCCGAGAACTAAGCTGCGGTGCACACATACTCTGCTATCCATCCCGGTACATCACGTACATAAGGATCACATATTCCGAATCTCTCAGGAATAGTTCAGATAACACAAATCACAAATAGTGGAGGCGAACACAGTCACCATCACGTGGGTCACGCACATACCTACGCTCCCACGGTCAGCGGACTTATTAATATCCCAATAAGTCTTTCTATGACCTATGTTCATCGAGGTACCAGTCTATATCCCCCCCGTAGGCACACAAGGATTAGAGGGTCCTAAGCGAACGCAACCTCCCGTGATAGCAAGTATGGTAGGTATGTCATACACATAATCATATACCAATACTAAGTAAACACACGTCTTAGTAATACCGTATTTTAATCGTAGTACATATTCTCATACTAACTTATAATTAACACAATTCATACTGTTTGGGTTTGTAATTGTACGCACCAAAATTATCTCACGTCGTAGTAGACACTCACGTCTCAACCCAAACGGTCCATGTAATACACTCTCGTATGTAAATTCCTTCTCATAAATACCCAAATGTCCCAATTCTATCATTACTACATCTACGGAATGATATCTATATCCTCGAATAAGCTTACGGGACTCCAAAAATCAAAACAGTCCAAAAAGGACCAAACTGTCAACTCGTTAGAAGTCTCGTTCGAACGAGACTGTTCGAACGAGATTCCTCTGCCAACTCGTTAGAAGACTCGTTCGAACGAGGCTGTTCGAACGAGGTCCCAGTTCATTCGAACGAACTGTACCTTCTAACGATATCTCGTTCGAACGAGATATCGAACGAAATCCCTACTCGTTAGCAATGACTGGTCAACTCGTTAGAAGCTCGTTCGAACGAGTTCGTTCGAACGACCTGGGGGTTGCTTCTAACGAGCTACTAGCTTCGGCCCAGATTTTTCCCCAAATCATTTTTCATCCATTTTAACATCTCAAATCTTCTAAACTAAGTCCCAACAATCGTTTAAAGGTCTATAATCAATACTAAACATATATAGTCACATCCTAACATGTTTTTAAGGGTTCAATCCATCCTAACATCAATTAAATTTACAACTTTCTACACTTTTTCCAAATATCTCAAGAACATGAACCCTAACTACATATCATCATCAAATCCCAGAATTTAATTCGTTTTTCTTTCACCCAATCATGTATTAACATCAGATTAATCGTCTCCAAACTATTCTACATGCAATTTATCCTCAATATTCAGAACCTAAGTTCAATTAATCATGGGTTTTCATTCATCTTCCAATAACAATTATAAATCTTCAATTTTCTAACATGGAAAGAACATTTACTAAAGTTAAACATAATTAAACCACTTGCCTTGTTTGTTTCCGTATTTGGTGTTGATTTGGTGAAGAATCAATCTCTGCAGAATTTTCTCTCTTTCTCTCCTTCTCCAAGCTCCTTCTCCAATGGTGGCTTGAGGTGGCTAGGGTTTTGATTTGGGAACTTAGAAAACCTAAATGATAACCTACGTAGCTTTCTAGGTTAATATGGTTTGGTTAATGGTCTTAATGGGTTAAATCCACATCAGATTTACATCTCTAATTTTCGTCACTTTTAATTCTTAAAAAAGTAAAATTACCAAAATACCCTTTAAGTTGCCGGTATGGCCTAAAAATACCCCGGGACCCAAACTATACCCCCGGCTAGTGTTTTCTGACTATCTCGACCCTTTCGGACGCGTTGGCTCACTCAAAATGACCATACATGTTATAGATTTTAAATTCACTTTTATTATCAAAATATTATACCGTGACGCGGCGGTCCCACGTGTCTCAACAAAATTTCTAAAATGTCGTATATAAATCTCACGACAAATTTTATAATAACAAATACATATATAATCATATATGCACATAATCAAATACCAATTCGCATCTCATTAGTATTTATAACCCGGATTAATTATCAATTAATACGCATTTAATTAATTAATCCCAAAAATAAATATAGTCAAAAGTACGGGGTATTACACCTTATCTTTAGGCTTGACAGATTTAGGAAACATATCAATCTGATAAGTTTGCAAATCTCCTACAAGTTCCTCGAATTTAAGCGTATTTAAATTACCCGTAGAATTTAGCACAGTGACTTTAGGGATAAAACGATTAGGCAGTGATTTAAGAATCTTTTTAACAACTCTAGCATTAGGAATATGTTCACCAAGATTAAAGCTAGTATTAACAATATCAGATAACCTAGCATAAAAATCATCAAAACATTCAGTTTCAAGCATGGTGATGGTCTCAAATTGAGTTGTTAAATTTTGCAATTTAGATTCTTTCACAGCATTAGTTCCTTCATGGGTAAGTTGCAAGACATCCCATGCCTCTTTTGACGTGGTGCACGTCATGATACGTTGGAACTCATCAGGAGTGATGGATCCGAAAATAGCACTTAAACCTTTAGAATTAAAAGATGGCCATTTAAATTCTTCTTCAGTCCAAGTGGTGACAGGTTTTAAAATGGTCACATTTTCAACAGTCACGGAGGGAGGAGTCCACCCTCTTTCAACTAAAATCCAGACACGTTCATCTATGGCCTTTAAAGCAGACTTCATGCGGGCTTTCTAGTATGCATAGTTTGTCCCGTCAAAAACTGGCATTTTATTATATGATTTCTCCATTGAACACGCTATTTTCCAAAAATCAATTTTTTCATAAAATTGATATCTTAGAAAAAATTTGCAGAAAATTAGGAATATGCGATAGATTAGCGTAACCTGCTCTGATACAAATTTTAAGAGTGGCGCGTCGTGCAAATAAAGAAATTATATAATCAAACTCAGTTTTACCCAATTAAACCCTAAATATGCATGTAAAACATGCAAGAACATTCAAACACACAGATGAGGAAAAATCCCCCAAAGGGGTAAAACCTTTTATTTTTCACTATAATTTGTAAAATACAATTACACGGATTACAATGAAAAACACAAGTGACACAGAAATACCCGCAGGCGTCGATTTCGGTGTCGTCGGCTGAGACTTTCCCTTTCCAGGAGGGCAGCAATAAAGAAAAAGCATGGTCTTCTCCACAAGGGTTGAACAAACACAAGGTTGTGTTCTTGGGTTACAAAGTGGATTCATAAAGGTATGAGAAGTTGTGTGAATCAAAACATGAGTCTTGGGACTCAAAAAGATAAAGACTTAGAGGCTTTAGGAATTTTAAAAATGTCTATAAAAGTCTTACAAACAAATCCCCGAAGTTGGTTTAAATAAGAAAACCTGGGCCAAAAAAATCTCAACACGATCTGTTCGATTTTATCTCAGGTGGATCGATCCACTTCTGATGCCGGACCGGTCCGATAGCGGATCGGTTCTTTTTTTAACAGGGCCTCTTCGATTTGCAATCGATCCGGGATTTACTGGTTTGAAGCAAATAGCGGATCGATCTGACTTGAGGGGGATCGATTACTTTTTGAAATGGGCGGATCGATCCGGGGCGGATCGGTTCCTTTTGAAATGGGCAGACCGGTCCGGTATATGCAGAAACCTGATTCCATGTTCATGAAGCTTTGATATTCGGATCCGTCGATGTAGATGCGATTTTGAATTTTTTTTCTACAGTGTAACGGCGTATGACATACAAAAGATAATGGAAAAAATGTCCTTACAGTATACTCCCATGTCCATTAAGCTATACATTCCCTACACTAACAACATAAAACTATACGCGGAATATAGACATATAAATATTTGTGTGTGTGTGTGTGTGTGTGTGTGTGTGTGTGTGTAAAGGAGGATTTTTTGGCCTCCTTTATCTAATGGTTTATATTGAATGTTGATATTTTATATCTAATGGTTGAAGATGATACAAAGGGGAGAGCATAACTTTTGTGACAACATGGTGATTTTGATATCAAAATGTATTCTTACATCATTAAATCAAAACATTCGTTCAATCTCATGCCCACTAGATAAAGCACAAGGCATAAGAAATTCGACGGTTCCTTAAGCTAAAGAAACCCATTAGTTCTCTTCCTTCACTTGACATGTTTAATCTCCCCCTATATCCCATGTATTGGTTATTCGCCCTCACTAAATATCTGAAACCCCATCTCATATGACATATTTCTATACCTCTCATATATTGTTTGGAATTGTTAGTGTTTCACTTTTATTAATAAGTTTTATGTATTTATTATCAAATGGTTTCATTCATATTGATATCTAACGTTTTTATGCAGTGGATTTCTTATTCAGGGTATAATTGTATTCTAGCTTTGTCCTTTATTTGTTTGGTGGAAACTATTAAGGTATCATATTTTTTTATTTTTTATGCATTATAAACATAAGGTTCCCCTGATCTCTAGTTCGTTGTGAGGGTTTATGAGGTACTTAGATTCAGCTTATTAGTGATTCAAGAGTATATTTGAGTGTTTTTACAACATATATAAATAGTGAGAATAAGTTGCCTTATATTTAGTCCAAGTATCTCTTAAATAAATTGAAGCAATTAATGTTCACTAAGTATGCATTTGTTAAATTTACAAAGAGTGGGTGATAACTGACAACCCATCCATAAACTTTAGATTCTGACTATAAGATCCATAACTATATTATTTATATGTCTATGCAAATGTAAGTATTTATTTGGGTTTTGAATTCAATCCATTCGTTCATAGAGCTATTTACTCGATTGCAGACATTTTTGGAACACCTCTAACAGAGGGACAAATAGTTAATTTGGAAAGAACTTATTTTCAACCTCTTTCATATATGAATCTATCAGATTCATAATGGATGAACTTGCATTAATATTCAAATTTCAATTCAAACAAGGGTTTGATTCACACTCCATGTTATGAGAAATATTTACCATCCAAAAAGGGGAAAAAGCGAAGTCTTTCTCTAAAGAAATGCGTTGAGAAAGGGTAGACGTATAGAACCTTACAATAAGATAGTGCTTTTTTAGACCTTTCAAAATAGAATCTATTCTAAACATATATGCCATGGTTCCTTACTTCGAAAATGTACAAATAACTAAATTTGATATTTTTAGATACTGTTTTAGACCTATTATCGATACTAAGTAGCAGTCAAAATTTGGCATCCATTTTTCATGATATTATGCATGGATCATATATATCATGGCAACTTCTTTAAAAAATATTGTGTCTTCCATGATGAAGTTTGGATAAGTGAGATTTAGTTAAGTGTTTACATAATCTTTTTATGTTCGAAGAAATTATTCATCGAAATAACGAGGCACCATAAATATCGACACATCTGAGATCGTCAAATATTCGAGAGTTCCTTTATACAATCATTTTCCTTCTTCTTACTGTTGAATATCTTGTTCTTACACATATTCTCTTTTTTTCCGAGCTTCTAGTGAGTTACAAACAAAGTTCAAAAAGGTCAAATATTTGATGATTCCATCATCTATGATTGAGTTGCAAAAACTTCTTTATAGGTCTCCTACATCTGAACAAAATTCTTTATGGTAAAAGAATCACTTTCTAGTTACTCTTGAATAATTAAGAGATTATCTAGAAGAAATAAGGGGTTATTCTTCTGGTGGCAACGTGTTATTGGGTGGTGGTCCCACTTATGGGGTTAAATCAATACGTTCTAAGAAGAAATATTTAAATATTAAACTCATCGATCTCATAAGTATCATACCAAATCCCATTAATAGAATCACATTTTTTAGATAAATGAGACATTTAAGTCATAAAAGTAAATAGATTTATTCATTGATAAGAAAAAGAAAAAACGTGATCGGGGATTGGATTAAGGACTAAAAGAATCCTGGGTCACAAATAGTGATTCGATTAATAATGAAGAAAGAGAATTCTTGGTTCAATTCTTCACCTTATCTACCAAAAAAAGGATTGATCAAATTCTATTTAGTATTACTTATAGTGATCATATATCAAAGAATAACTGTATTTATCAAATCATTAAACAATCTCGAGAAATTTACTTAGAATACTTATTTGACATTCATACAAAGTTTCTAATGAATTATGAGTTCAATACATCCTATTTAGCAGAAAAACGGATATTCCTTTCTTATTATCAGTTAATCACGTATTCACAAACCTCGAGTGGGAGTAATCATTTTCATTTCCCATTGCGTAGAAAATAATTTTCACTCCGCTTAGCCTAATCTCTTACTAGAGGTATTTTAGTGATAATTCCTAAAGGAACTGGACGATCCTATTTGGTCAAATACCTAGCGACAAACACCTATGTTCCTTTTATTACGGTATTTCTAAAAAGGTTCCTGGATAACTTGACTAAAGGTTTTCTTATCAATGATATCTATATTGATGATATTGATGCTAGTGACGATATCGATTGTGACCTTGATACGGAGCTGAAACTACTAACTATAATGAATGCACTAACTATGGATATGATGCCATAAATAGACCGATTTTCTATCAGCCTTCAAATTGAATTAGCAAAAGCATCATCTCTTTGCATAATATGGATTCTAAACATTCATAATTTGGATGTGAATGAGTTTAATTACTTCTCCTTCGGTCTATTAGTGAACCATTTCTCCGGTGATTGTGAAAGATGTTCCATTAGAAAAATTATTGTTGTTACTTTGACTCATATTCCTTAAAAAGTGGATTGTTGTCTAATAGCTCTGAATAAATAAAATATGTTCATTAAGATACGAAGGCTTCTTATTCCACAATAACAAAGCACTTTTCACCCTTTTATATACTAGGGGATTCCTCTTTCAAAATAAAATGTTCCATACTAATAGATTCGGGTCCATAACCATGGGTTCCAATACACGAGATATTGTATCACTTACCAATGAAGCCCTATCAATTAGTATTACACAGAACAAATCAATTATAGACACTAATATAATTAGATCCACACTTCATAGACAAACTTGAGATTTACGATCTCAGTTAAGATCAATTCAGGATCATGTGGTCCCTTTCAATTAGATAGGAAGGGTTGTAGCACAAAATGTACTTCTAAGTAATTGCCTCATAGATCGTATATCTATCCATATGAAGAACAAGTCATGTAACAAAAGGTATTTTTATTTTTACAAATGGTACTTCAAGCATGGAATGATTATGAAGAAATTAATGATACTTGTTTATCTTTTAAGTTGTTCTGTCGGATCGTTCATTCAAGATCTTTGGTCTCTACTCGAAAAATATGAAAAAAAATTGTATCACTTATTATGTACTTTTTGATAATGATTCTAATCTAGTTCATGGCCTATTAGAAGTAAAAGTCACTCTGGTGTGATCCTCGTGGATAGAAAAAGATTATACTCATTTTGATAAAGATCGAGTGACATTGCTTCTCTGGCACGAACCAATGAATACCTTAGATACGATGAAAAATGGATCTTATTCTATCCATGATTAGAGATTTCTCTACATCAAAAATGAATCGGAGTTTGATGAATGGAAAGGAGAAGGAGCCCTCGACCTATAACAAATATAGGACGATTTACTCAATCACATAGTTTGGGAACATAGAATATGGAGCCCCTAGGCTTCTATTTGATTCCATTGAAATGCCTAATAAATTTAGATTTCCTTATTGGTATAGGTCATTTCAGGGCAAGTAAATCATTTATGTTGAAGAGGATGAGATTGGAGAGAATGATTCAAAGTTTGTACAGAGTGGATCCATCTAAACGAGATAGATCTTCCAAAGAATAAGGCCTTTTTCGAATAAGACAAATCATTTGGGAACCTCTAAATCCATTTTTCCTATGAAAAGATCAACCCTTTGCCTTTGTGTTTTCACATTGAGAATTATTTTCAGATTAAGAGGTGTCAAAGGGGATTTTTACATCGCAAATAGATACTCCTACATCTATATATTAATGTTGGTTTCTAAAGAAGATGCAATAAAAGCACTTCGAATTGTTGATTAATCATCAGAGATGGCTTAGAACCAATAGTTCATTACCTAATGGATCTTTCCATTAAATACTCTATTCGAGAGTTATCAATATTTATCCAATATGTTCCTCTCTAACGGAACGATATTTGATCAAATGAAAAATTCATTATTAAGAAAAGATGGTTTTTCCATGAATGAAATGAAAGTTCGATTCCTGGAATAGGATAATGATTTCCCATTCATTTGCAAAAAATATATATGGCCATGAAAGAGGGAAAAACGATTAAGTGGAACATAATTGACAGGGTGGTAAAGTCGTGGATATTTAGTTCCATGGAATAATATTCTACTGTAGAAACACGAAATGAGTGAAATATTAGATCAAAACACTCTGTATGGATGGTATGAATTGCCTAAACAAGAATTCTTGAACAAAAAACAAATAGTTTAGATATTCATGAGAAAGAAATATTGGATTCCCTTTTAGATAGACCCTAAAAGGTGAATGAAGGCTGGAATGCCAACATGCATCTATTATTAAATATTTAATTCACTCAACCCAATAGTACCCATTTTGGGAACGTTTAGTGGCAAAGTAACTAAATGGGTAAGTCACCAATCCTTAAAATGGAATATTTATTGTAATTTATCTTCTAGGTTATGGGGCAGGCATTTTACTATAGGTTTCTAATCTACCCTTATGTGATTCCTATTGAAGCATATACTCTGGGGGGGGGGGCAGAGCGGACAATTTTAACGTAAACTCCTCATTCATTAGATAGAGAAGATCACCAATATTTTGTGATCCACTACCAACCTTATTCTAATTCCAAAAGATCGGCTCGAATCGGTATTGATATATATATTCGATTTGAGATCTCTTAGTGAATTATTCATTCAATAAGCATTCTCAATATTATTCATTAAAGAGGACTCGAACCTCCACACTCTTTAGCATAAGATTTTGAGTCTCGTGTGCCTACCATTTCACCAGCAAGGCATCTTGAAAGTGAATCATATTCTATGAATATGATATCTATCTAGGGTGATGTATGGAATATATGATAAAGGTGGAGTGTTGGAGTTCTTTTATTGATCGGTCATGTCATATAGGCACGAGTTAGACATCCAGTTGCTTCGTTCGGATTTGATTGCATCATAGCTTTATAATTAAGATTAGGCTTATCATTGGATGAATTGCATTGCTAATATTGACCACAAAAAGGAAATGATAGGCATAGTTAGGCCATGAACAGCTAACGATCACACTGTAAAAATTGGATAGGTTCAATCTATAGTCATTGGGGACTCTTAAAAAGATCTACTAAATTCATCGAGTTGTTCCAAATGATCAAAACGACCAGTTGTTAATGGAATTCCTTATCGATTCTCTGTCAAATGCTTATTTAGCGGAGGGCTTCCGAACACATCATAAGCTAAATCGGTGTTTATGAATAACCAACCTGCAATGAATAAGGAACGTATAGTAATGATATGAATGACCCAGGAGTGAATACTTGTAATATTATCAGCAATTGAATGTTCTTTTATGCTTCCTGACATGTTGAGCTCCATATATTCTTGAAGAGTCAAAGAGGGATCGATTCCGTAAAATATGAGATTGTGAAATGGAAATTCATTGAATTGAATCTTTTTTAGATCGTCAATATTATACCGAGGTAATATTTAGAGTATACCGAATCAGTATATATAACCTTCTTCTAACACATCAATTCACGTTCAATTAGTATCAAAATGCAAAAAAAAAATCTTTCTTCCTTTACTTCTTTCTTTTCAATCGAAAATGCGGCCCCATTCACTAGAAAATTCTTCAAAGTAGTAGATGTCTCTCCATTATTAGATACTAAATTAGTTCCGGGCTAGAAATTTAGGATTGGGTAAAATGTGAATTCGACAAGTTCGAATTATTTCTTTATTTTTAGGAATTGGTTTGTCGTCGAGTAATAAGTAAGAGTAATCAATCTTATTCGATGAAAGAAAGAGAACAATGAATAAACTAATTGTAATCACTACTTGTGAGGCATCCATTGTTCTATTAGATCGATATCCAAAGCTTCTTTCTTGACCTAACTACATAAAAGTATGATGCTTTATAATATGGTAAGAAAAAAATTATAATCTATAAAGCAAAAGATAATAGAAATTATTTTTGAATTTTGTTCCATAATGATTGAACAAAGGATTTAATTATTTAATGAAGTTACACAACCAAGTTTTTATTATTATTTTATTAGTTTAGTTTATAGTTTACCATTTTTAGTTGTCTTTACTTACAAATTCCCTCATTTTTGTTTTCTAGTGTTATTTAGGGGTGATGTAGAAAAGAAAACATCACTATCTTTTGTATGGGGGTGATTTAAGTATAGAACATGTCTGTGAGAATAATTTTATTTTACATTTAAATGATTTTTTTGTGCTTTAGTATCCCATTGTTGTAGTAATAAAATATTAGAAAAGGCTTTTGACTTCGTTAGATTTTTCAAATGTAAGAGCAAGATTTTATAAATGCTCACGGCTTAGTTATTTTGGTGTATCATGTTGCAAACCATTGCTACAAACCAAACCTTACATAGTATTTGCCTCCATGATCATTTGAAGACATGTCAGTGACCTAGCACCATGACCGAGATTTAAGATGATGGAATCGTCACGAACATTTTATGCAGGTATAAAAAATAGTGGTTTTGATTTCTCGGTAAAATTCATTATGGAATGTGTGTTTTTTACTCGATGAATTTTTTATTAAATGATTTTTTTTTTCTTTTTAATGTGGTTGGAATGAGATGTAGATCTCGTTCAAACGATCATAGTAGTTCATTCAAACGAAGTGTAATGTCAGTAGAATAAAATGCCCATTTTATTAGAATGGACTTCTAACGAGAATCTAACGAGATGGTCTATGTTTGAAAAAACCACTCTCATTGGGAGGTAATTGGAAGGTCGATCGAATGATATAGGCTTGTTGTTATAATGAGATTTGAATTCATTAGAATGAACCACATTTTTCATTCAAATGAGACCCTATTTTTGTTCGAACGAGACCGCCGCCTCAAAATTCTTGCTTTCCTGTAAAAAAAATCTAGTTTGATCAGTTTTTAATTAGACTTTTGGTGAAAATAAAATTCTCATACCTATTCCAAAAGTATTCATCTTTTTATTTTCCAAGTCACTCATCCCCTGTAATGATTTGTTGAGTTTGAAACCCTAGTTTTCAAATGCTACATCAAACCCTTATAGAGTGTTCTTTACTGATGTGGAGTTGCGACTTTACTGCTGAAGTAGAAAGGATATTGCATCTTGAGGTTAATTGGTGGATACCGAGGGAATAGCTGAATCCTCTGGATGATGATGGACTGTGCCATATCAATTTAAGATTTGAAGACCCACGCGTTATACTTTATGAAACTCTAAGTAGTATGTAAGTCATGGATTTTATCAAACTCTTACAGTGTTGAAATATAGGTTTTTCTCTAAAGGAACTTTTCCTTACTTCTTCATGTGCTTGGCTTGATTGTGTGGTTTGGCTACTTAATTTTGACTTGATTTTTCATGACACCTATTTATGAATCAAGATAAAATTTGGTCAATAATTGAATCTTTGTGTGCATAACCTATTATATGGACTATCCATATGAATCCTCTTTCTTAAATTCGTTTGAGAGCATGTTACACATGTCATTTTTATATTGGGTTTTTATAGATAATTTGTATAATAGTCTACCTATTTTCAATAGGTCTAATTATGCTTATTGGAAATCTCGAATGAGGTCGGCTTTAAAAGGGATTGATGAGATTGTCTAGCTTGTTTGTGAAAGAGGGTGGACACCACCCACTCTGACTGAAATAGTCACCACATTTTAACTCACGCAATTTAAGTGCTATTTCTAGAGCCTTCACCCCTGACGAGTTACACCGCGTAATGGCGTGCACCATATCTAAGGAGGCTTGCGATATCCTCCAAATCACTCATGAGAGTACCAATGCTGTGAAAGCTTCTAAAATACAAAATCTCACCACAAAATTTAAGACTATCACCATTCTAGAAACGAAGTCAAATTTTATGCACGATTATCTGATATCGTTAACTCTAGTTTTAATTTGTGTGAAAGAATTTTTGTGACGCTCATTGTGAAAAAAATTGAGATCCCTTCCATCTCAATTTATTCTTAAGGTTATTGTCCTTAATTCATTGGTAATTTTAGATACGCTCTAGTTAGAAGAACTCGTAGGAGACCTTCAAACTTATGAAATCGATATGTTTCCCAGAATGTTAAACCAAATGAAAAGGGAATTATTTTGAAACTACAATATAAAAAGAAAGAGAAGATTTCTTCTGACTTCAAGTGTGATTTTAATCTAGATGATCTTGCCCTTTATGAAGAAAAAAAATCAAAAAAATTCTCAAGCTAAGAAAAGAACTACTTTCAAAGAAAACAAAAGTTTTGAGAATTATTAAAAGTTTAAATTGGGAAAGAAAATGTTAAAAAAATGATTGGATAGTACCCTTAGAGAGATGAGGAGGATGTCACTTCACCATGTTCATGGCCAGTCATGTTAGTACATCGAGTATGTCTCACGTCAATGAAGCTGAATCCAAATATGATGACCTTGACACTTAGTCTAGTCATTCCGAAGAGAGTGATGGAGATGAAGTTTTGAATGAGGGTGAAAGTGAAATTCAATGCTCTTACATTGAGATTTATGTCGAGTCCTTTAAGACTAAAAAGAAAACAAGTTATAGGCTTAGAGTAGGAGTTGAGAGAGCCAAGAGAGAGAGTGCCCTCGGTGAGAATTTCTTTTGGAGAGAGAATCATTTTAGTGGAGATGAAAAATGGTGAGTTGTCCAATATAGTGTCTAGTCTTATGAGAGATCTTCAAGCTTCATTGGAGACTTGTGAGAAACTTAAAACCCTTGTACCCCAACTCAATAACGATCTCAAAAGCGCCCAGGAGGTGAAGATTACAATAGAGGATACATTGAAAAAGGTTGGAAAGATGTTTCTCGATCCCGATTTAAGTTTTAGGGAGAGGTAAGGAATAGGTTACGACGGTGCATCCACTTCCCATGACACTTCGAAACTGGTTCCTAAGTTTGTGGTGGGTCCTTATGGGCCTCAAACTAACCGATAAAAGACAATGCAACCTGAAAGAGCTAACCAAGGTAGTCCCAAACATGTATATTTTTTCACCTATTGGAAAACAGGAGGTCACCTTATGGAATTTTGCTACATGATAAGGAGAACTAAACATACACATACTCCCATGCACCGCTATAGCAACTTTTCTAGTCTTAGAGAGGAATTTGAGTTCCTATTCGTGACTTGAAAAAGCTTAATGGAATAAATTCAAAGGATGTCTATGCCTCTTGAGAACGCTTCCAACGCTACGACTAGAGACAACAACGATAAAGGTAAACAAAAGGTTAACTCCACTTGGGTGCCTAAGCAAGGCGACAAATCCCTAGTTGTTCATTTTATTCTTAAGGATCAAAATACTTCCTAATGGTGTTTTTATAGTGGGTGATCTAGAGACATGATTGGTGATAAGTCATTTTTCACCGACCTTGTGGGTCGCAAGGAAGGTAAAATCACCTTTGGAGTAGGAGTAGTCTAGTGTTTTAGGATGGCTGTGTTGAGATACTCGGATTTCCCAAAATAGACAATGTGTTATACGTTGAAGGGCTGAAAGTGAACTTTATTAGCATAGGACAACTTTATGATAACGTTTGACCCATTCGAGTATAACATATATGATCAATCCAGTGAACTATTACTTCAAGGAGTGAGGACCATTTATAATTGTTATGGGATCATTCCCAAGTACTCGTTAGTGTGCAATAATGTCGTGGTCTCCTTTATAGACCTTTAGAATCAAGGATTAGGTCATGTGAACTTTAGATATCATGAAAGATTGTGAATAAGGACCTAGTTCATGGATTACCAACTTGCTCAATTTGTGGTCCTTACCAACAAGGGAAAAAATTCGAAGTCCCCAACAAAAGTTGAATACCATTACCACTTCTCGAGTGTTTGAGTCAATACATATGGATGTTATAGGTCTTACTCATATGGAGAGCATAGTTTGTAAGAGATGAACTCTCGTGATGGTCGATGACTTTTCGAGATACTCTATTATGGGATTTCTTAGAGGAATATTTGGTACGGTTTAGTTCCTAACAATCAAGTGTCATGTCATTCAAAACCAACACGATGTCACTATTATTCATATGCATATTGATAATGGAACTAAATTTAAATAGGCCGAAGTGGATGGCAATTATAAGGGAGTGGGCATGAAATGTGGTTTTTTTATCGTTCTTACTCCTCAATAAAATGGATTAGTTGAGAGAAAGAATTGGACAATATAAGAATTGGCTAGGTCCACACTTCTTGGGAGAAACGTGCCTAGACATTCTTGGCTAGAGGCAGTAAATACCTCATACCATACGGTGAATCAGGTATATCTTCATCCATACACCTTACACACACCATGAGTTATGGATAGGGAAAAAACCCAACCTATCATATTTTCGTGCCTTTTAGAGTACTTGTTATATATTAAGAGATAGATAGCAACTAGTAAAGTTCAACTCCCACAGTGATAAGGGGATATTTTTAGGTTATTGACCATCGAGTAGGGCTTATAGGGTGTTTAACCTTTCATGCCCAAAATGTATGGAGTCAATGAATGTCATGATTAGAGATGACGAGCTACTAAAATCTATTGGCCCTAAACCCAAATGTGAGGATGATGCACCCCTAGTGAAGATCCCATCATTCCTCATAAAACCTCGGTGGACCTCACATCGTATTTAAAGGACCCACCCTCTTAAGTTTGAAAGAGTCACAACCCTTTTGCTATACTTGGTGATCTCACACTAGGTGTCAAGACTCGCACTCAACTTGAAAATTTGCGTAGCTAATTTTTCTACCTCCTTATTCGAGGCCAAGAATGTGAAAGACGCACTCAAGAACGAGCATTAGATATCCATTATATAAGAAATGTTTCTTCTGTTTTGAAAGAACGATATTTGACAAATAGTGCCCTGACTTAGAGGGACTAATGTGATTAGTACCGAGTGGATTTACAACAATAAGATGGATGACAATGGTACCATAGTTCGCAATAAGGCTAGGTAGTTTGCTCAAGGCAACATGCAGATTGAAGGTGTAGACTTTGACAAGACATTAGGTCCTATTGCTAAGATTGAGTCAGTCTATTTACTACTCACCATAGCATGGCATCTACTCTTCAAGTTATATGAAATGGATGTCAAGAGTGCCTTTATTAGTGGCATTCTACATGAGGAAGTGTACGTGGAACAATAAAAGGGGTTCGAAAACCCAAAGCACCGAAGATTTATCTATTACCTTAAGAAGACCTTTTGAAGTAAGAACCTCGTGCTTGGCACGATAAGCTCACTTCTTATCTCTTAGCTCGTGGATTCAAGAGACGGGGAGTGGATTAGACATTATTTATGAAGAACGAGAGTCATGTTATATTAGTTGCCCAAGTCTATATGGATGACATACTATTTGGATACACATGCTCCCGATATGCTCACACGTTTCAAGAGCTGATGAAGAGTTATTTTAAGATGACTATGATTAGTGAGCTTACGTTCTTCTTAGGTCTATAAGTGCGTCAAATTTAGGATGGGATATTCATATCTCAATCCAAATATGCTAGTAACCTAGTGAAGAAGTTTGGTTTAGACTCTGCTAAGAACTCACGCACCCGTATGAGTACATCGACTAAGCTTAACAAATACACTTTAGGCAAGGACGTAGAGAAAACCATTTATAGGAGCATGGTAGGTAGTCTACTCTACTTGAGCACTAGTCTTCCTGACACTGCCTTTAGTGCAGGAGTTTGAGCATGTTACCAAGTGTCCTCAAAAGATTCTCCCTTTATTGCACTTAAACGTATCATCAAAGACATTAGTGGAGCTCATTCCTATGGTATTCGGTATTCCTTTCATATTGATGACCATTTTTCTTCCTATTTGGATGTCGATTGGTCCAGGGATGTTGATAGTTATAGGAGCACCTCGAGTGGGAGTTTTTACTTTGGGAGTGCTATTGTCTCTTGGTTGAGAAAGAAACAAAACTCCATATCTTTTTCCATGGCAAAGGCCGAGTTTATAGTCATCGGTAGTAATTACACACAACTCTTATGGATGAAGCAAATGTTGGAAGATTATGGGATTTCCAAAGTCACGATGACTATTTCGTGTGATAATATGAGTGAAATTCATATATCCCGTAATCTGCTCCAACATTTTCTCACAAATCACATTGGGATACGTGACCATTTTATTTGTGATATTATTGAGGAAAAGGTCGTGTTCGTGAGCATTATGAGCATCAAATGTCAATTAGCTAATATTTTCACGAAGCCTTTTTATGCACTTAGATTCGAGAATCTTAGGAAGTCTTTGGTTATTTATTCAGTTGATTGAGTTCGGGTATTTTATCGAGTATAGGGTGATTACCATGTTCATATATTTTGTCCCTATTTATAGATCGTATTTATATGTATTCTTATGTTTATACATGTTTTTCTTTTTGATATATTGTGAAAAATCCAAAAATATTTTTGGTCTCAAAGAAAGAGTTTGAAAAATTCCAAAAATATTTTATTTTGATAATTTTTCTGAAAAAGACAAAGATTTTTCATTTTCATTTTTCACCATATATGGATGTGCATTTAAGATATTCAGATCACCCCTACATTCCATCCATTCATGTGGATAGCATTTTATTGATCATTGATGCTTACTTTCTTCATGTTAGACTCTTTATCACCTTTATTGCACACGTGCACCGACTTTTTAAACATTGTGATTCATTATCATATGTCGAATACGTTATTCTCATCTCAATCATTCTTAATAATACACCAAATGCACAAAGAGATCATTTGTGCTTGTAAGAAACATTGTCTGGATTTTGTTTCTCATAAAACAATGTTATATATTAAGCTATGTAAAGGGCTACGAAAGAGTAAAATTCTCTTTGCGTCAAGCCACCATTTAAAATAAGATCCTAAAAGATTAATGGCACACAAAAGTAGATGTTCCAAGCCCATTTTTATTTCAGTGATGCTTGGCTACATATAAGCCTTATGATATCATCAAAATTTGAGACTGAATTTTTATATATGTGAGAATTTGAGGGTATTATAAAGTATAAGATCAATCGATTTGCGCAACGAACTTTCTTGAAAAGTTTGAAATAGTTTGGCGTTATTAATTTGAAAATCATTTGTATTCACGACATATTGGATAAGTCGAATAAATTTCATTTAAGTTTTACATTTTTACACCTAAGGTTGAAATTGAGTTGTTTCTTTAGAAGTATCTCATGACTTCGTGCACCTATGTTATGAATACCTATATTGATTTGCCTATGAAACATGTTCACACAATTACACTCTGCTTTCAAGATTTGGATATTTTCGTGTTATTCCATGGTGATATGTATTTTGTACTTATATGAACCTTATATATACATATACTTTTATACTTAAAAATTTGAAAATTTTCAAAAATAGTTATTTGAAAGGCTTTTTAAAATTCATCGCATGTGCTTAATGGATTATCTTTAGAATTTAAATCTTTTGGATTCATGTAATACTTACTATTCATTCTTTATTTCTTACCGTTTATCTATTATAGACAAAAAGGGGGAGATTAACATATGCATAACGTTATTGTTTTGTTTCATTTTTGTAGTCTATTCCCCCTTTATGAGGATCTCGTAGAGTACACAAGATGAAGAATTTCAGTTGAAGAAAAAGTCTCAAATGTCATTCCATTTTTTAGTTTGGGAGGACATTAGGATACATTATCTTATGGGTTTTATTGTAATTTGTTTTTCGGTTTTATTTTGTATCAAAATAGCCGAAGGGGGATATTTGTAAGAGGCAAATTTTATAATTGCTCACATCTTAGTTATTTTGGTATATCCCATTCGAAGTCGTTTCTACAAACTAAAAACTACAAACCCATTTGCCTCCATGATCATTTGAAGATGTGTTAGTGATCAACAATTATATCTGATATTCAAGTCGTTGGAATCATCACGAACATTTCATGGAGTTATACAAACTGGTGGTTTTGATTTCTCAGTAAGATATATTCTAAGATGTGTATTTTTTACTCGAGGCATTTTTTATAAAATGATATTTGAGAATATTTTTTTTATTTTTAATCTCATTTGAACGAGATGTAGATCTCGTTAGAATGAAGTCTAAAGTCACTAGAATAAAATGCCAATTTAGTTAGAACAGACTTGTAACGAGAAACTAAATAGATGGTTTATGTTTGACATAACCTCTCTCATTGGAAGGTCGATCGAATGACATAGGCTTGTCATTCAAACGAGATATGAACTCATTATAATGAACCTACAGTTTTCATTCAAATGAGACCCTATTTCGTTTGAATGAGACCATCGCCTTGAAACTTTTGTTTGACTATAAAAATAATCGATTTTGGTATTTTTTCATAAGACTTTGCTAAATGAAATTCCAATGCCTGTTCCAAAAGTGTTCACCTCTTTGTTTTCCAAAAACAAGTTTTTATATTCAAAATACTCATACCTAGAATGATTTGTTGAGTTTCAAACTCTAGTTTTCAAATACTACATCAAACACTTATAGAGTGTTCTCTACTGCTGATTTTGGAGTTACGACTCTACTACTAAAGAAGAAGGGATATCGCATCTTGAGCCTTATCGATGAATACCAAGGGAAGTATTTCTTCCTATAGATTGTGCTGGACTATGCCGTATATGTTGAAGATTTGAATACCCGCATGTTATACTTAGTGGATCTCTAAGTAGTTTGTATTTCATGGACTCTCTCAAACTCTTTATAGTGATGAAATATAGGTTTTTCCCGAAAGGGATTTTTTCTTACTTCTTCATGTGCTTGGTTCAATTATGTGGTTTGGCTACTTAATTTGGACTTGATTTTGCATGCACACCTATTTATTAATAAAGATAAAATTTGATTAAAAATTGAATCTTTGTGTCCGTAACCTAATATATGGACTATCCATACGAATACATTTTCTCATCAAAAATAAAAAAATTACATGGGAAAATTGTGCATCTCTACTCTATAATATCATAAAGTTTTTTTCTTCAACAATGGGGACCGTTTGTTGTTTATCCACAATTTTTAGTGAAGTCTTTTTTAAGGGTCTTATTTTATCATATTTTAGTTTGTTTCAATGAAAGGCACCATCATTCTCCGTACATCTGCTTTTACAGATGTGAGAGAAATGTCAAAGGTTCAATACATTTTTCTTTACATTTAGGAAATAAAATACATTTACTTGTCTCTCACACGTATTGTACAGCACGGGCATTTTAAAGCATTGATTTTTTTACAATGACTAAAGATTGAATCCATATGCAAAATATGTTGATTTGTGTTTGCCTTGGTGATTTTTTTATGCATTTTGGCTGATATTTTTTACAAAAATACAAATTTATGAAAGTAATTGAAAATCATATAGATGAAAGTATATAAAGTGAGTTTTGAAAGGCTCGAGGTGTTATCCAGAAACATGATATATTTAAAGTTGTTGTGGTTGAGAGGACAATAAAGTTTAAGATTACTTTTGCAAAATTAAAAAAAAATGCATAGGTTAAAATAATGATGAGTTAATTGTAAACTTTTAAACCACTTACCTTTTTTAAATTATTAACCAATAAATCCAATATCTCAACTCGAATTATGTGTTTAGTTTAATCCAATAAAACATGTACTTAAAATTAACATACTTACATTTGTTCCAATTGTTATTGGTAATAAATTAATCTAATATATTTAGGAAAAACAGAAATAAATAATTTTTAAATATTGATGTGTTAAAATCGTGAAAGGCTTTAGACCCACTGGTGCTCACCCCTGAATCTTAGAAGGGTAAGAGAATAGATGTGTCAAAATAAGAGACACCGACTTCAAGTAATTCCGGCCTCAAATGAGGTACCTACATCCACTGTCAAAGGTGTTTCACTTGTATATTAGAAAGTAAATGAAGCATTCGAGTCTAGGAGACCTCTTGATCTTAACTAAGAGAATCTGAGGTCTTGCGCCCTTTTTCCAATAGTATAAAGGACCTTGGGAAGTAACTAAATGACTTATATTAGGGTTCCAATGTACTGGTTTATGTCTCTATAAGATGTACAAAGTGTATAAGTAGTGGAACTAGTCCAGGTTACAAGTATAAGCTCACAACAGTGGGTTGACCGATATTTTCTTGAAACTGGTCCTGAAGTACCATGTGCTACCACATCTTATAACTGAGGCTTGGGTGACCTAGAGACGTCATTTTCCTTCAATGTCAGGTCGAATTTGCGTGCCAATCATGATAGAATCGTGATATTGTGTGTAACACCTTGTATTTTTAGGAATACTTAAATTACACGTGTCGCAGTAATTTAATTAAAATTGAAAAAATAAAGTGATTTGAAATAAATATTAATTAGAGAGAAAGCGATTAATATTTATGTGTTATTATATTTACTTGTGTAATAAGTAAATGAAATTGCATTATTTTGTCATATTTCGTAAGTGAGTAATATCGACGGGTCAATAATATCTTATTCGGGACGTGCATGTGGGGGAGAGTTAGAAATAAGATGATACATTGATGATAGGTGACTGTAATGATGATTTCGAGTGTACGGTTGATCCGAAATAGGTTCATATAGTCAAAACTATGTATCCAGGAGTAGTGATCGAGTTCTAAGGGCTTTTTAGACTAGTCGAGACCCATATATAGGCATTTTAGTCATTTTAAAGGAAGGTGAAAAGCAAAATTCGAGATTAAACTTAGATAATTAAGGATTAGGATAATATGGTTAGTCATTTTATAATACCAAAGGTTTTCATTGAGATATATCAAAGCTTAGAGAGAAAATGAAGAGAAAGGGGAAGATAATTCTAGAGTTCTTGAAGGAAACTCAAGGGTGCTCAAGAAAGGCTAGGAACTGTGAAGAACTTGAAGATTTATGGGCTTAGGATAATCATCAAAGGAGGTTCTTCAATTAAAAGGGTTTAAAAGAAAGTAATTGTCTTGCTAAATAATTATGTATAGTATTCAATTCATATCATGATTGGGAAAGGATTTTTAGGTGGGATTCATAAACAATTGGGTTTTTGGAGAAATGATTTCATAATAAAATTGATTTGCTTATATTAAAATCTAGAAATTGGAATCCCGTGTAAGTAGTCAATTATTGATTTAGTAGATTGAGAAAATAATGAATTGTTGTGATATTGGTAGAATTTCATTTTATTTGAAAATTAAGAATAACTCCCATGTAGTTATCATGTGTAGATGACTTCTATGATAAAATGGATGTGTTTCATATTTAGGATTCACGAGGATTGTAAATCACTGAAAAAATGTGATTTAGGATTGATTATATTGGATTAAACCCTGCTGAAAATTGAATTGGAAAGAATTGTTATTGTCTGCAGGGCGAACCAGTTCTCCCTCAAGCCGAACCGGCTCGGCTGCCATGTTATAGCTTGTTTTGCTTATTTGAGGGATTTTGGTTCATGATTTAATTTCGGGAAAAAAATTTTATGTTCGAGGAACAATTAGCAATTCTAGAAAAAATAACATAGATAAAATGCCTTCGGATAATCGGGATACATCTAGGGTGAGATTTGGAGTATTTTGAGGTGAATAATGCTCGAGGAATTAAATAATGAATTGTAGAGAAAATTTGATAGAAAAAAAGATATGGGATGGTTGGGATTTAATACATGTCCATAAAATTATTTTAAATGATACATAACCTATTAAATACGTGAATATTTAATAATTTAGTGTCGGGTTTAGACCCTAGATTTTTAGGCTTGTGCTACGAGGTTAGCATAATTCATTGGAAATATATATTGGTATAGAGATAGTATATATGTATCATTATATCTATATGTATGATATAATTATATGAACATACCACCTTAGTGATATCATTGGAGGTTGTATGATGTGGGTGATCTTCCCTAGCGAAAAATAACAGGCTAAGTATCGACCCCAGGTCATAGTGTCATGCGTGCCTTTGTGAGGTTGGAGTCTAAGTGAGATAATTTTAGTATGGTTATGAGTCACAGTCTCAGGACTATGACCACCTCGAACATATTTGTAATTTGGCGGGTTCGGTGTGTGAGTCCGACTTGGTAGCCCAAGATGATGTGTGTATGCCCTAGTGTATGATAGCATTTTAGAGACCCACATCTAGTGAGTTATTACTCTGATGGATTGCAGTTATTGGTGACATACGTGTGCTTGTTGTGCTGTAGAAAGTACATGTATATATGTGCATAAAGATATATACGGGTTGAAGACAATAATTGTTGATTATTATGTAATAACTAGTGAATGTTTTGGAAAATAAATTAATATATTATAATTGAGAATTATAATTATTAATTGTATGTAAAACTAATTTGATCAAATATGCATGAACATGATAGCATGTGGACTTCTGGGTATATTGAGACTAGTTACGTTGGGTAGTTAAACTAGGGGTTAAAATACATATGTTAGGTGTGCACTATAGTTGAGGGGTGGAGATTATCTCATGTGAGGGTAAAACCAATTTAAATACAAAAGAATCTGTCCCTAATTATTATGCATTGTAATATCTTGCAAAATACTTTCAAAAGGTTTTGGGCTCTAACCTGTGTCAAAATATTTTTAAAAACTTTTAGGTGTCCATCCACAGGGACGTCAAACATGATTATCACTTCAAGGTCATTGGAGCTATAGCAGTTATGGATTATTGCATGGATTGTTTCGTCATTTTTTATCTTTGATATTTTAGATAGGATTCAGTCATTTATTATTCGGGCATGTCGCCCAATGTCAGTTTCTATTTCAGTTTTAGTTAATTCGGTTGTATTGGATTATTGTATTGGATTATAAACTGATGGTTTATTCGGTTAATGTATTTATTATATTCCAGAATTCAGATATGATTATTTGATTGTGGATTCAATTATTTATCTAGTATAGTTGATAAAATGGTTTTATTAATGTTAACTTAATTAAAGTTTAAAATGGACACATGACTTGATTAAATAATTGGTGATTATTAATAAATTGATTTTTTTACAGTGATGCTAAGAATGAGCCATTTGAGAATCATGATTTCTTTTAGTAGAGGGTTGTTCACCTGTTATTTTAATAAGATGGGTGTTACAGATGGTGAGCATCAGGTTCTAGTGTCCTTGGGATCTATGCGGACTCGCTACATTTTCAGCGTTGATTTTCTTTAATATAGAGCGCTATGCTTACGACTATCGATTCCTATTGCGATTTATGTTATCTTGCTATTGCATATAATTGAAGTGAATCTTATACGAGTTTGGTTGGGCTACGTATATCGAATAATGGAGGAAAACCAACGAGGGAAATTAGGAGGATCGCATGAGGAAAGACTCAGCCACAGTCGCAGACTATTTGGGGAATGGTGACTGCAGCAGAGGACACCATTATTGTTGTTCAAGAAGTTAATGATTTGAAGACTGCCATAGTGCAGTAGTTTCCTGAGCGCCTCCACATAGCAAGATGACTCTAATTCAAACTCACCGAGTTTAATTAGTATGGGAGAGCATGCACGAGGCCATTCAGGAGGGCCACTCGTCGGAGTCTCCAAAAAATGTGGACGTGGTATTAACTATCCAATGGAAGAGGAACATCCAAAGGCGTTTGAGTATGGTGGAGTGCAGAGACACTCAAAAAAAAAATTGGCAATTTTTGTCTCATAGGAGAAGCATTGTCATGGTGGGAGTTAGTCAACACATCTAAGAAAATATATAATATAAATATCAAGTGATTTGGGTGAGGTTCGATCATAAGTACTTCCATCCATTGTTCAAACAAAAATGTGAATAAGACTTCTATATTTATTATACGAGTGCCAAACAAAGGCCGAGTATGAGAAAGAATGTGCTTGTTTAGAAAACTTTTCACCCGATGAGGTGGATGCGGAGGAGAATACGGTTCTTTAGTTTGATGATAGACTCATGAGTATAATTTTCTAGCACTTATGAAATCCATCTTGGACGAATTATGTCGATGTTGTCAATTTCGTACTATTACCGTGTCAATATCAATGCTTCTATATGAAGGGAGCCAAGAGATTAGAGAGACTATTCAACAGGGAAATATTGGACATAATCAGTACTGGTGGGGCACCACAAAAAGGATAACCAAGAGAGGGACGCATTTAAAAGATTCAGATTAGGGGAACTATGTTCTAGTGAAGGTGGATTTAGACAGGGACATTAGGTCTAGCAATGTGTTCCACAGGGCCAACAGAGCCAAGGGAATAACTGGGGTAGAAATTAGGACCTAAGCTACGAGAGCCAGAGAGTAAGGCAACCCTGACATAGCCAATGGGACCAGAGATAGGGTGATTACACGTGAAGTTGTTTTATATGTAAAAAGCAGGACCGCATGTGTCAATTTTGTCTGCAGAGATATATGGGATAGGAGCAGGGTGACCATTAAGGGAAATAGCTATAGTAATTTTTTTTTAGATTAGACGTGAGTATAATGTTCAGGAATCATTTGAACAACTAGTTCCATTGGCAATAAAAGGTATGATTTTAATCCTTGGGCAAATGGGGTAAGTCTTGCATGACACGAGTGTGTTGTTGTATTATTTTAGGACTAGATTCATGCGTGAGACGGGTTTAGTGGTTGTATCGTTAGTATCATTATTGTGTGTTTATATCTACCATTAAGTAGCGGGGATCTCTTTGGTTCCATCTGTAGGGGAACGGGTGTGGACACTGAGAGGATATGTTTTACTATATTTTCTCATATACGAGAGATATGTTATGTGAGTATGATGTTATCCTTGGTATAAGATGGTTAGCGATGGTGGACTATGACAGTAAGGTTATCATGTTCTCCGTTCCAGGACAGGATGTGTTGTTTTCGCGATGTCTCACATAAAAGAGGGTTGAGCCCGCATATATACTATATTTTAGTGGATACTTAAAAGAGTATAGTTGTCTCGTATTATTAGATCCTAGTGTCTAGGGACGGTACTAATGTGAGTCGGGGTATATCAGGTTTACCACCGCGTAGAAAGATTCAACTCGTTATTTGTTTAGCGCTGGGGACTTAGTGATAGTGCGATCACCGTATTGTAAGACTCCTTCAGAGGTGTGGGAGTTAAGGATTAGATTTACATGTCTGGGAACAGGATTTTGAGTGTCCCAGTTATGTGCTTAGGGCTAAAGGACCTCGATAACTGATAATTCCAAGTGATAAGGCATTGGTTAAATTCCTTAATTAGATTTCATTAGTGTGACGTTCCATACATGAACCTTAGTAAACATAGCGAGTTTGGAGATGTTATTGGATTTTAGATTATCGATTTTCAACGATGATCATTGTACGTGTGGAGGAAACAATTTGAGTTGAGAGATATTAAATGATATAAGGCCAGTGGAGTCGGGTAGTATTGTGTATGAAGCACTAGAGAAATTGTTACACCACTTGTGGATAGGTGGGATGATATTTAGGATAATTAAGTTTCGATTAGTAAGGTAACTGAGTATAACCTTATAGTATAGTCACTCTAAGCATGTGGGGCCGAGTTTAAGATATATATGTTACATCTATGATATTTGTGCAGATATGCACGGGATATAGGATGTATGGGAGCCCTGGTTAGTTTGATTTTTAGAATCGTCAGGGTTAAGGGTGCGTGGTAATAAATGTGTTGAATCGTATGCCTATGGGGCAGTAGAAGTAGTATTGGAAGATGGATTAAACTTCGATTGAGGAAGGAGATAGTCTGGCTCTCTCTCTCTCTCTCTCTCTATATATATATATATATATATATATATATATATATCAAGGAGAGATATTACCCTAAAGATGAGTTGACTGTGGAGACATAGGTGAGGGATCTCTCTAGCCAAGGGAGAATTCCACAGTTTTAAAAGGTCAAACGGAGTCTTACTCAGTTCGATGATAAGGGTGGCTCTCGCATAAATAGGTTGTGGATTCTTACCGAACGAAGAGAAACCACGAAGGGGAGTAAGAATAACCACGTGACGTGAGATATTGAGCGTGTGGATCAGTGTGGAGTGAGATATAGTGAAGTTATCTCCAAGTTTACCATCGTAGATGGAAAAAAGGTTGGTCCGAGGTGATCCACCAAAAATTTTAATGATTGGTGATTCCAGTTACAAAATGGATAGGCAGATTGATTAAGTTAATTATTGGGTTACCAATATCGTGGAACAATAAAGGTTACCTCTGGGTTGGTGAAATGGGTTAACTGAGAGGGAGAAGTTATTATTAATATGGGGGAGTTACACTATCAGGAAATGTGTCCATCGTTTCATTAAAGAAAAGGGAATAATTCAGCACAAGGAGTCACCCAAAATTGTTGTGAATCATGATGAGATTCTTGAATCCCACCCCTGATAGGGGTTAATAGGAGACGATGGGGATAAAAATATGTGATGGGAGCAAGACGTATTACCATAGATCAAGAGGCAAATAGGAGAGGTGACTAAAATGTTGGAGAATACGAGAGATGCATATTCTGGGTTGTAAGGTAATTGGGAGGAGTACATATCGTGGAAAGGCAACTTTTGAGGCTTTGTGTGGGAAATTTTATCGGCATCCCTTTGGTTGATTAAAATCAAGGGAAATAATAAGTTTTACAGATCAGATGTAAATTAGAGTCTGTCATCCTGGATTGAGTTAATCGAAGTTATTTTCGTATAGTTCAGGAATGTCGTAAGAGTTACATCATCACAAACCAAAAGGTTAAACATTGACGTGAGTGATCATAAATTTTTGTGGGTATACATCATTAAAGGAATTATGTGATTTAATAAGAAAAGAACTTGGCATGTAGGGAAGTGGTGCCTTTCTCCCACCATTGAGACGATAGAGCTAGTGGTGTATAGTCTTGTCTTATTTTAGCATTCTTAGCAGTTTGAATGTATAGTCTTGCCTTTCTCACATGTCATTTGAATGAAAAAATTAGGTCATTTGAACGACCTATCAAACGAGATTTCATGCATGCTTATAGATAATGATAATATTGATGCGTTGATTAAGGATCTTAGGTCATGTGAAGAGATGCTTAAAGAGAAATTAGGATATGTTGAGGGTGAGAGAGATAGTCTTCGAGGTATGATGGAAGTTATGAAAAAGGAACTTTTTGAGTTTGAAGACTCCGGACATTTACTTGAATCTAGGATAGGTGAACTAGAGGTGAAATTCAAAGATTCAAGTAAACTGAAATTTGATTTGGAGTCTAGGTCTAAAAAACTTGATAAGATTTTAGGCACCGTCGAGATCAAAAAGGATAGGGGTGGGATTGGTCTTGAAAAATATGTTGCACCCATTCCCACACGTGTGAGAGAGCCTCCTAGGATTGTTAAGAAAGAGGCACCTAAGTTTGTTAGGAAAGAGTCCCCTAGGAAAATAATGAGAGAATGTCCTAGGATCATTAGGAGAGAGCCACTTAGGCAAATTCAGAGAGCACCACCTAAGAATCTGAGGAGAAGGCCACCTTTAGGTAACACTCACCGCCGAATTTACACTTGCACACATTACGGTAGGCAAGGTCATCTTAGGCGTTTCTGCTATAAGCTTTTGAATGGACCTAGAAAACATAAAAAGAGAGTCAAACTGGTTCCCAAAACCCCCACACTCCGTTACACATCAATTTGGGTCAAGAAATCGGATTTAGAGGCTTATGGTCTATTTGTTCATGATTCTCATTTGATAGCACATGATTCACCCCATGTGAGATCGTTTGGTTGATTGTGTTGGATGTTTGTCATACACTAGCGATGCATCATGTTATATTCTTTCTAGTGTTATGACTCACTTTGACGTAGCACACAATGGTTTATTTGTTGCATTTGTGTGTTTCGCTATTGTTTTAACACTGTTTTGGATCTGTTTGGCCCTTACAGGTACTGTTTTCATGAAATTTTTGCACTGGGCAAAATAGTATGACATTCTGGACAAACTGTGAAATTTTGTATTTCTCATTCAAGCGAGACCTTAATGTCGTTCGAGCGACATCTTATCTCGCGCGAACTTGCTTCTTGCGACATGCCCGTGTCGATCAAACAACAGGGTGATTTCGTTCGAACGACCCCTGGAGAAACTTTTTTCTTCTGTTTGCAGTACTCTGGGTCACCTTGGTATATTTATTTGGTTCTGCTGGGTTGTTTCTGATCAGTCTATATGCAGTCATTCATGGTTTTCATTCTTAATTTCTAACATTGCATTGTTCGTTTGATCACACATGCTTTGACTGATGGATTATTTGGCGTGATTACTATTGCTAGCATAGGATGATTCTCATGTCGATATTATTTGCCTATTGTTGGTTGTATCATTTTGTATTTATTTTTTTAAAAATTTTTTGAAAAATACAAAATGATTTTATTTTGATAAAGTTTTTGAAAAATCCAAAAAGAGTTTTGTATTTTGTTTACACCATTTATGGATAAACACTTAGGACAACCGAGTCACAACGTCATTCCATTTTTCATGTGACTATTTGATAGTGTTTTGAGACAACATGTCAATTCATCCAGCTGCTTTGTAATGTTTGGAGTCATTGAAATGTAATTAAGTGTTACTTCCTACATGTTTGACTCATGACTTCCTTTATTGCATACATGCACGAATTTGTTTGATTATTGTGCTTGTCTTATCACATGTTGGTTGGGTGTTTTCACTTCAATCCTGTCTTTAAAAATGAACCAAGCGCGATAAACTTGATAAGAAAGTTGTGCATGTAAGAGCCGTTTGTGAGTTTGTGTGCTTTATTTGAAAACGGGGAAGGGCTACGAAAGGTTCACATTTGACCTTTACGAATACAAAGACACCGTTATATCGGACCTAAAAAATTGAGAAGTTTTATTATCTAGGGTCCAAAGAAGTTTAAAAGATCCCAAAAAATTTAAAGTCAATAAAAAGAAATTAATGACAAAGAGGGGCCATTAGGTTTTTGAACCAATTCTCCAAAGTTTGAGAATTTAGTTTATACACCTCTAAAAAAAGTATATATATGAGGGAGTTTGAATGGAGAATTAAAACGAGTTTTCACGTCCTTGAAAGCCTTGAATAAGCGTTAAATAGTTTTGGACGTTATTGGTGTGGAAATCACTTTGACTTTGATTTGTTGATTTGTATAAGACGATGTCATCTAAATTCAACAATTTTATACCTAAGGATATTTTTTATGTTCATTCGTTAGGGGTCCACGTATTCATCGTGCACATATGATTGATTGAGTTGATCTACCTATCAAATGTGTTCACACCCATACATTCCATTTCCATGAATTGCTTGTTTTAGTATAAATCCATGGTGTGATTTTTGTATCATTATTTTTGCTTTGAAAAAATTGAAAAGTCAAAAATAGTTTGTGGAAATCTTTTGAGTTATACCTTTGCATATGCGTAGTTTGATTCATATTTGCTATGTACTTTTATCGTGACACTCCATGTTTAGTTTATTTCTTCTTATCTGTCTATTTGGGGACATAATAAAAAGGGGGAGAACGAATTCTGATTTTATGGGGGAGTTTGCATTATGGGGGAGATTTGATTATATTGATTGATTTATTCTTATATCATTTCAAACTCGATGTGTCACAAAGGTATTTGTTTTATCTCATGTGTGTAGGTAAAAAAGTGATGATCATATGTTGGACACCCTGGTGAGAAAAGCTTAAAGGTTTGAAGATTTGAACTTGAAGATTTTTGAAGAAAATTTGAAGACATGCAAATTTTAGTATTTTCCATTTTTGGGTTCATGGGGGATATTAGATTTGTATAGGCACTTTGATTTGATAATTCGGAGTTTTTATTTTGTACCGGCATAGACATAGGGGGAGATTTGTAAGGACATTATTTTATAAGTCCGTTATCAATTTAGTATGTTTTATACCGCTACACCGTCGAAGAACATTCAAGCATCAAAGACGGATCCGAATATCAAGTTCTTCAACATTCAAGACTCCGCGAGGTTAATTTTGGTGAGGTTGAGTTTTAATTCCTTAGCATTTCACTTAAAGTGTTGGGATATTTTTATCAAATATTTTTCTAAAGATTTTATTCTCAGACACCTTTCCATAGAAAAATCATAACTAATTCATAAAAAATGAGAAAAATACAAAACTGGCGTCCACGCATTCGTATCGAAATTATCTACAGTTTTACATATTGCCATCAAGATGAGAACTTAAGAATGAAGAAATATATCGGTATGAAATGATTTGAGCCGACATGTCGTTCATCTTGGGCCTTAGCGACTAGGCCTTTAGGTAGTATGGCTCTACTAGTGGGTGAATAATTGAGGCTCCATAAGGTTATCATGGTTTGATTTGGGTTCGTTCGGATGCCATACGGGTAAGGATCCAAAGTTTTAAGTACCATGCATATTCGAATTTTGGGGATGAAATTCCTTTGCAAGGGGCGAAGTATGTAACACCCCGTATTTTTAGGAACGCTTAAATTACACGTGTCGCGATAATTTAATTAAAATTGCAAAAATAAAGTGAATTTAAATAAACATTAATTAGTGAGAAATGGAATAATATTTATGAGTTATTATATTTACTTGTGTGATAATGAAATGAAATTGCATTATTTTATAGTACGTCATAAGGGATTAAAATCGATGGGTTAATAATATCTTATTTGGGACGCGCTTGTGCGGTCGTGTTGTGAATAAGATGGAAAATTGATTATGGGTGACTCGAATGATGATTTGGAGTGCACGGTTAATCCAAAATAGGTCAAAATAGTCAAAATTAAGTAATCGAGATTAGTGATTGGCTTTCGGGGACTTTTTAGACTAGTTGGGACACGTATAGAAGTATTTTAGTCATTTTAAAGGAAAATGAAAAGGCAAATTAAGGATTAATGTTATATATTTAAGGGTTGGGGTAATATGGTTAGTCATATTACAATACCAAAGGTTTTCATTGAGTTAGATTTGTATCCAAGGTTAGAGATAAATTGAAGAGAAAAGAAAAGAAAACTCAAGAGTTCCTGAAGGAAACTAAAAGGGTGTTCAAGAAAGGCTAGGAATTGTGAAGAACTTGAAATTTTTGGGTTTAGGATCCTAATCTAAGTAGGTTCTTCAATTAAATTTAGACTCTGCAAGTGTTTAAAGGAAAGTAATTATCTTGCTGAATAATTATGTCTGTTGATGTAAAAAATTAGATTATCTCGAATTTATCAATCACAGATAAAATAAATAAGACAAAAGATTTTTAAAGTGGTTCAGCCCTGAAAGAATGGCCTATGTCCACTGTTTTATTTATTGATGACTGTTTGCTTAGAATTCTCGATAATAGAATTTACCAAGAACCTCCGAGTCCCCCTACAATGCGGATGATACAATGTATTTATAGCCTTGAGGCTGTACATGCGAAAGAATAATACATAGCTGTCTAGTAGGCGTATACATATGTGCGATAATAACTGTGCATTTAACGCGCAATTATCTTTCAATTTTCTCTGATGCGTACGCCATAAGTATCTGAATTTCTCGGACCGACTTAGTATCCCGGACCGACCTAATAGTTCGACGCGGTTGAGTATCTCGGGCCCCTGAGTTCATCATGGTTTCTTAGTTGCTCGGTGATCTTGAGTTATCTGGAGTATAGTAGTTCCTCGGGGGGTGAGTACCTCGGTACAATGAAGATCCTCGGAGAACACTTGTTTCTCGGAGCGCCTGAGTTGGTAGGGGAGGTTGAGCTCCTCGGAGTCAATGTGTTGTTCAAAAATATGTTTGCGGTTGCCATGTAGATTGACACGTGTCTCCATATAATTGATCCACGTCAGCAGACTAAATTTGGTATCAATGGAAGCCCCCAATGTTTCGTAGTTTGATGTTGAAGAAAAGTATGGAACATTCTGCTTCCTAGACTTTCAGTTTTTATGGATTTTAGACAAACTTTTGTTGTATATAACTCCTTTTTTGAGTGCATAGTATCATGCTTTTAAAGTATTTTGAATTTTCATAACCGCTTCGTTTTTTGTGCCCCTTTCTTCTTTTTAGCTGTCGGGTACGCAATCGTCCATCCTGGTAATCATTATTTTTCTCCATTCCCGAGGTAAAGTATTTAAACGCTACAAAAAATTCGATCGTCTTTTACTTTTTATCTGTATCTTAAAACTTCTTCACTTCTTCTCTATCTTGTGCGTTAATTTCTTCCATTGTTCGTTGTCAACTGATTCACCCTTTTCCTGTAAGATCTTCTTCCTTCTCTTTTATTTGTTTTGTTCATCATGGTTTACATTGTTGAGTCGCTTGATAAATTTCTCATTGAATTTTCTATTCCTTCATGGGTCATATTGGAAGAACTTTCTGAACCTTCTGACTATTTTTCTTTGGCTGAGGGACATTGGTTCCCCAGTCTCTTTGTGGCCGAATGTGGCTTTTCTTTTCCTCCAAATCCTTTATGTTTGGAGTTCTGTCAGTTTTTTGATGTTGCTCCTGCAAAAATAGCGCCAAATACTTGGAGAATAGTCAATGGATTTCATAGGTTAAATAAAATCATGGAACCCGTTTAGGGATTCCAGAGATAATGTACTGTTACACATGGGTCGTTAGTGATAGTACTTTTTACTTAAAAAGAATAGGGCATTAGTTGTCAATCTTCCCGATGCCAACAGGGATTATTTTGAGCATGGAGTGGTAATGAAAAATTGGCAACATCCTCCATTAAATGGAGACGATGTATATCAAGGTCCTAGATTCCCTCCTTATGGCAATGGGATAGGTTGTTTTTATTTTTATTTTATTTTTAAAATTATGTTTTCTTTGTGTTTGATAAAATGTGTCATTGACATTTTAATTTTTATTTATTTGCAGTTGATAGCAAAAGAAAATTCCCCAAAGAAACTGATGTCAATTTAAAGCACTTGAAACTTATCTGGAGTTTACACCAAACCGTTGCTGACGAACATATTAGATCAGCCTCTTACTTATTGCAGTACAAGAGTTATACTTCCTCCTTCACTGCTCGTCCAGTAGTGGTTGACATCAACCAAGTACCAGCTGCAGATACTAGTGTGGAAGGTTCTTCTTCAGAGTCAAATATTCCCATTAGTAGCATAATGAAGAGTAGACGAGCTCCTTCCTTCTTTGACAAATCAGACTTTGCTAATGTGGAGGCCAAGAAAAATAAGCAGGATGTCCCAGAGGAAGGGACAAGAAAAATTGATGCACCCCCTCCAGTTGCTGCTAAGAAAGTTGGTGAGAAGCCCCCTGTGGTTCGAAGTAAGGCTGTGGTTATTTCTCCTCCTGATGAGGTCATTGTCGTATCACTAACCAAGACTCCTTCGGTTAAAAATATTCCTTCTCCTCCGAAGAAGTCAAAGAAAAATTCCTCAGATAAATTGGCTGAATTTATCTCTCAGCCTTTAACTGCTGGAAGTGGTGTTCCCACTTTTGTTTCTCCGAGCTCTGATATGGGCTCTGTGAAGTCTTGGATTATCCCAAAAATCCAAGGTATTAAAGACACTCTTTCTCGGGATAGGGTCACCACCTTGGCAGCTCAACATATTGCCTCTGTAAGTATTATTAGTCTAAGTTTTTACTTTTCATTGATATGTCCCTGTATTGATTCAAAATTATTTATTTCCTCAGCTGGTAACCTGTTTTAACAGTATTCTGAAAAAGGATGAGGCTATTAAAGCTTCGAGCTCCTCAGGAGGTGTAAAGGAAGCTTTTATGGGTCTGACTCAGTCCTTAAAGGACTCTCGTCAGAAATATGAAGAAGATAAAGAGGCTTGGGAGAAATAACTCAATTCCATCGAGCAAGAAAAAGATGGAGCTGTGGAGGCCTCTCAAGAGTTGGAGAGGAAAATGAAAGAGTTTGAGAGGAAAAATAAAGAGCTTGAAGAAAAGCTCAAGAATACTGGAGAGCTTGAGACTAAGCTCAAAACTGCTGAAGAGGAACTTGGTAGACTTCGTGAAGCTGATCGTCAGAAGGAAGAGGTAGAAGGGAAGTTGAAGGCTATCGAGGAGCTCCTAAGGTAAAGGACTTCCTCGGAGAAAGAGAAGAGGAAAAAGGTTGTCAAAAAATCTTTCAGTGCTGGTTGGGATAAGGGTTGGAACAAAGGCTTGGCTGCCATGACTTCGTAAATAGAACATGCCAGCCTCAAATACTTTAGGGACGGATGGGTCGCTTCTCTAACAAAGATGAAAATTGTTGAGAACTCATAACTGTTCCAGAAACACAATCATGGCCCTCCTCCATCTCATGGGGAAGAAGAAGAGGACGAGGCTGCCTCAGAGGAATCTTCCATGATGGTTGGAGATCTAGTTCCTCCTGTTCCGGTTGTTCAAACTTTCTACGAGAAACTTCAACCACCAGTACCTCAGTTGAGCAACTTCCATTATCTTTCGAGCAACCATCCTCCTCATCCCAGCTTCCCAAGGAAGTTGTAAAAAATAAGGAGAAGGTGTAAAGCTGCTCGGGTTTTAATTTTGTTATTCCTGTTGAATGTAACCTTGAGCTTTGTACTTATCTTTATGATGAATAAAATTTTGAACTTTTGGTTGTTCACACTGACTTTTTCCTCTTCTTGCTCTGTCTTTATCTTTATTGATTATGTTTATGGTTTCTCTTTGCTAGTTTATGGCCAGGATGGAAATATTATCAGCGCGTGATACAGAGTTGTTGAAAAAATGCAATGACTACTTCAAAATTGGTCATGCAGATCTGAATGAAGCTCAAATCATCGACATCCTTGGTCCAGATGATCCTGAACGAGCAGTCGAAGCCTACCAATATCTAAAATGTTTTCTCGACCGTGCAGTTGCCAACAATGTGGCATACTATGAGATGATTGAAGATCTCCAGGGTACCATCGAGGAACTTCAACAACAATATAAGGAGTCTTGCACCCTTTTACATCAGGGATATGAGAAAAAATATCAACAACTAAATACTGATAAAGGATATGACAAGTTTATCGTAGCTTATGAGAAGAAAGAGAGCACTCTGAAACTTGAGGTCGAAGAGCACAGGAAGATTGTTAAATTATTGGATCAGGAAAACAATGTTTTGCAAGAAGAGATATCCCAACTAAAATCTGCAGCAACTTCCTCGGGAGCCATTGTCCCTGTTGATGATGAAGGTTTCTCTTTCTTGGAGGTGGAGAATGATAACTTGCGAGATGAGTTGGAGACTTTAAAAAGAGCTGGAACCTCCTCGTCTACTCGGGGATGAGGAAGATCTTCTTCTCGAGGACGAGCAAGAGCTGCTCGGATTTCAAATGAAGAGCAAAGAACTCAATCAGCCTTGGAGAATCAGGCATTCCAATTGATGGCGAAGAATCAAGCATTAGCAGAGATGTCCAAGAAGATTCTGAACCTCGACGAGCAACTTTTTGCACAAAGCTCTGCCTTGGAAAATAAAAAAAAATTGGTAAAGAATCTTCACAAGAAGCTAGAGAGGTTAACCTACTAGTTCCATAAATAGCCCAGAGAGTTTTGGATGGCTGGTTACAATGAAGCCCTCTGCCATCTTGATGACCGGATCCGGCAGTCCAATAACGAGGGGTACAAGCAAGGATGGCTAAATGCACTAGGTGTACTGAAATTGGAGCGGGGTCATTACTTATGGGATTATTATGATCCTGGGTTGCTCGAGTTGCCAGTGCCTCCTTTTAAGCTTGACATGAGTTAGATTCCTGCTCGGTCAATTCCTCAGTGTTTGATATCAAAGTACCTCAGCGATTACAGCCTCCATTCAAATTTTGACATCTCTCGCCCAGAGCATTTGCTTGATCGGCCTTCAGTGATGAATGTTCGAATGCTTCGAGATATAAACTTCATAAACTCTCCTTATGCCTTAGACGATCCTCCTGCTGGAGTAGAACATGTTTCAAAGGCAGAAGGGAAAAAGCCAATAGAGTAGGATCTTTGATGTAATGATTTCTCGTGTAATATGTATTTTGTAATTTGTTCTGATTTTAATGAAGAAACTTTTAGTTTTCCCTGCAATCTTGATTGTCATTACTTTATAGAACATCTATTTTATTCACTGATGAATGTGTATGTATATCTGTAAAAAGACAAAAATGTCTTGTGTTATTTTAAATTGCCGACCAATTGGAGTTGGTGAAAATTTATTGTTGACCATCCTGAGTTGGTAATAATTATTAGACGACCAACCGGAGTTGGTGATATTTTGTTTCGCGACCAACTTAGAGTTGGTGGTAATTTGATATGCCACAAGTAAAGAAATTCTGTTTTATTTTTTTATTATAGTGACTTATCACTTTTTAATTCTAAGCCATGAAACGACTTACATCCCATGATCCTGCTTAGTTTAACCAACTGGAGTTGTTTGCAATTGATTTACCGACCAACCGGAGTTGGTGGATATGTTTCCCAACCAACCGGAGTTGGGGGAGATTAATTTGTCGACCAACCGGAGTTGGTGGATATTTTTTTCCCGACCAACCGGAGTTGGTGGATATTTTTTCCCGACCAACAAGAGTTGGAGGAGATTAATTTGCCGACCAATCGGAGTTGGTGGATATTTTTCCCGACCAACCGGAGTTGGAGGAGACATATTCCCGACCAACCGTAGTTGGAAGAGATTTATTCCCGACCAACCGTAGTTGGAAGAAATTTATTGACCAATCGGAGTTGGATTTTATCTACCAATCAGAGTTGGATTTTATTGACCAACCGTAGTTGGATTTTATCTACCAACTAGAGTTGGATTTTATCTACCAACCGTAGTTGGATTTTATCGACCAACCGGAGTTGGATTTTGTTGTCGACCAATCGGAGTTGGATTTTATCTACCAACCGTAGTTGGATTTTATCTACCAACCGTAGTTGGATTTTAAAGACCAACCGGAGTTGGATTTTGTTGTCGACCAACTGTAGTTAGAAGAGATTTATTTCCCGACCAACCAGAGTTGGAGGAGATTTGTTCTGAACCTGATTCATAGTGTGTAGCACTAATACTCCAAAAAAATTTCAACAAAAAAAGAGAATTGGGTAAAACATCCAACACTTAATTCATACTGAAGAAAACTTCATTTACATAGGAATCCCCAACTATTGATAATACTTGCGTAGATGCTCTGCATTCCATGCATTCTTAAATTCCTCTCCCTCCAAGGTTTCAATCCTGTATGTTCCTGGTTGAACAACCTCTGTTACTATGTAGGGTCCATGCCAATTAGCTTCCAGTTAGTTATGCTTTTGAATTACTTTCTTTAGCACATAGTCTCCTTCCTTTAGATCACACGTCTTTACCCTCTTGTTGTAAAACAGAGTTGTTCGTTGTTGATATGCGGCATTCGTGATCGCTGCTTCTTCTCTAACTTCTTCGAGCATATCTAGATCTAACCGCCTCATCAAGTCACTGATAGGAGAGTTGAAATTTAGTACCCTGTGTGTGGGGAGACCCAACTCGACAGGTATAACATCTTCACTTCCAAATGCCAGCATGTATGGAGATTATCCTATTACTGCTCGCGGTGTAGTACGATAAGCCCACAGCGCAGAGTGTAGCTCGTTGATCCAATTTGCCTTCGCATCATCCAGTCTTTTCTTTAACCCGTTCAGTAGAGTTATATTCGTCACCTCAATTTGTCCATTGCTCTGGGGATGGCCTGGTGCAGAGTGGGTCTTCAATATGTTTGACTTATGACAATATGCAGCAAACTCCTCGTTGTCGAATTGAGTTCCATGGTCTGTGATGAATGCATGAGGAAGACCATATCTACAAATGATATTCTTCCAAATAAATTGACACACCTTGTCATACGTCATATCAATAAGAATCTCAGCTTCTACCCATTTAGTCAAATAATCCATAGTGACTACAAGGTATTTAAATCTTCCTCGGGTCATTGGAAGCGGCCCGACCAAGTCTATTCCCCAAATGACGAATGGCCAAGGAGGCGTGATGGGTGTTAGCAATTCTTGGGGAGTTCTTCGGATGGAAGAGAAACGTTGACATTTATCACATTTCTTGGCATAAGCTACACAATCAGCTCTCATCGTCGGCCAGTAATACCCTTGCGTTTTCATTCTTTGCAAGAGTGTCCGACCTGCTACATGGGCTCCACAAGACCCTTTATGGACCTCTTCAATTAAATTTTTCACCTCGGAGGGGTGGACACATCTTTTCAAACCTGTTATAATTCCTCGTCTGTATAAAATGTCATTAGTCAATACATAATGAGCAGCTTTAAACTTTAGCTTCTTGGCTGCAAGTTTATCAGTTGGTAATGTCCCCTCCTCAATATAGGCCCTGATGGGATCCATCTAAGATGGTCCCAAATCGAGGGTAATCAAGTTCATCATCATATCTTTGTCAATGCTCCTGCTAGCTAATATTTCTATCAGGATTGTTCTTCGTAGCTCGGTACGTGTGGCTGAGGCTAACCGAGCTAAGGCATTTGCTCTTGCATTCTCCAATCTTGGTGTTCTAATTAACTGCACTGCGTTAAAGCTTGATACAATCTCCATTGCTTTCGCATGATACTTGGTTATCAATTCTCCTTTTGTTGCGTACACCCCAAGCATTTGATTTACGATCAACTATGAGTCACTGAATATAATTATCTTCTCTGCCCCCATGGTTTTTGCTAAACTAAGACCTGCAATCATAGCTTCATATTCAGCCTCATTATTAGAAGCCTTGAATTGAAAGCGCAGAGCATACTCCACATCGATCTCATCCGAGCTGTTTAAAACAATCCCTACCCCACAGCCAGTAGTGCAAGATGAGCCATCCACATATAGATTCCATATAAGTACTTCATCCTCAAATTTTTGATAGGATAAAGTTCCTCGGTGGAATATTTATTGCTTCTTTATATCCTCCTCTAGCACTTCTTGCTGCTCGTCGACGATCTCCACTTGCTCGTTGGCCGACTTAAGTTGGTCAGAGTTTAAATTTGATGATCATGTAACATCCACAGGTTGGTCAGTATTCAACTTTTGCTCTTCGGAGGTGTCAGGATATGTGAACTCCGCGATAAAATCTGCTAGTGCTTTCCCTTTAAGCGACGATCTAGGCTCATAAACTATGTCATATTCACCAAGTTCTACTACCCAGTACATCAATCTCCCTGATTTTTCTGGTTTATGAAGAGCTTGCCTCAACGGCATATCGGTATACACAACTATGGTATGAGCTTGGAAGTAAGGCCTCATTCTTCTACTTGCTTCGATCAACGCTAGTGCCAACTTTTCCAATCTTGGATATCTGATCTCTGCTCCTCGGAAGGCCTTGCTAGTGTAATAAATTAGTTTTTTCACTCTATCCTCCATTCTTATCAATGTCGAGCTAACTGCATTCTCCAAAACTGCCAGATACAAGTACAATATTTCTCCCATACTGGCCTGGACAACAGTAGAGGTGCTCCCAGGTATTTATTCAACTCTTGAAAGGCCTTCTCATATTCATCATTCCATTCAAACATTTTTCGGAGTGTTTTGAAGAATGGGAGGCATCTATCAATTGCTCGAGATACAAATCTATTAAGTGCTGTAACTCGCCCTGTGAGACTTTGCACTTCCTTCTTCGTCGTTGGAGATCGTAGTCCCAATAGAGCCTTGATCTTTTAAGGATTTGCTTCAATACCTCGTTGGTTGACAATATACCCGAGGAACATGCCTTCTCGTACTCTGAATATGCATTTGGTAGGGTTCAACTTCATTTGATATTTATCTAGTTGATTAAAGGTCTGGCCTAGGTCAATTAGATGGTCATCATCTCTCTTACTATTTATCAGCATATCATCAACATAAACTTCCATATTATGACTGATTTGCTCTGCAAACACCTTGTTCACCATCCGCTGATATGTTGCACCTGCATTTTTTAATCCAAAAGGCATAACATTATAACAATAAGTTCCCCTAGGGGTAATAAAAGAGGTACTCTCCCTATCTTCAGGTTTCATTTTAATCTGGTTGTAACCCGAATAAGCATCCATAAAGCTCAACAACTCGTGTCCCGAGGTAGCATCCACTAATTGATCAATTTGGGGCAAAGGAAAATGATCCTTTAGGCATGCCTTGTTGAGATTGGTAAAGTCTACACACATCCTCCACTTGTTGTTCTTCTTCTTCACCATCACCACATTTGCTAACTAGTCTGGATATTTGACGTCTTCAATAAAATAGGCTTTTTGAAGCTTCTCGACCTCTTCTTGTATAGCTTGGTTCTTTTCAGGGCTGAACACTCTTCTTCTTTGCTTCACTGGCTTGATTTCCTTGTTCACATTGAGCTCGTGACATAGGAAGGTTGGGTCTATTCCTGGCATGTCTTTGTGGCTCCATGCGAAAGTTTGTTTTTTACTTTTTAGGAAGGCTATCAATTTCTATTTTAGTGAGGCATCCAACGACGAACCTATTTAAGTTGTTCGTTCCGGGTGCTCGTCGTCGAGAATGACATTTTTAGTAGCTTCCACCACCTGTCCTTTTACGAGCTGCGACTCGTCTCTAGGATCTAATGTTTTAATTTCTACACCTTCATCCACTTGATAGGTAGTAGTCTTTTTCCTAGATTCCTCCAGTTCTTCCTGCTCTGTAGATGAATAGTAGCATTCCCGAGATACTTTTTGGTCACCCTTCATAATTCCTACTCCAAAATTGGTTGGAAATTTTAGGCATTGATGTACAGTGGATGGTACTTCTTTGAACTTCTTCAAACTGACCCTTCCCATGATGATATTGTAAGTTGATTGGACATTTTTATCCATCACAAAAAAGCGCACTCTTTCTGTTCGACAAGCAGGCCATGTGTCGAAGAACATATCCAACTTGATTGTCCCAAGTGGAAAAACTTTATCGCCAGTAAAACCGAGGAGGGGCCGATGATATGGCTCCAACTGGAATAGCTTTAGGTTCAAACTATCAAAACATGGGTAAAACATAATATCTACCGAGCTGCCATTATCGACCAATACTCTTGAGATCATTACTTACTTCATTCTCATTTTGATCACCAATGGATCATCATGAGGATATAGTACTCCTGTAAGGTCGTTCTTAGAGAAACCGATGACCAGTTTATCCTTGTTCACCTTCCTCGGGCGATCATCCTCAGCTAGATTTATTCGTTGAATGTATGAACAAGCTTGAGCCTCATTGAGGTAAGCTTTCCTTTCTGCAGTAAGATCCCCACCTCCTGCATCTCCACCTGTAATAACTTTGCAGTCAAAAGATCCAAAACGAATTAAAAATACCTCATGTTCTGGTTGTCTTGGTCTTTTGGGGAGATCAATATCATCTTCAGGATCATCTTCATGGTCTCTTTTCTTGTCTTCTTTTGCTTGAAGATGAGATTTAGACCTCTGCCTTCCTCGTTCTCTAGTTCGACCACCATTTTGACGATTAACATATTTGGTCAATTTTTCTTGTCTAATGAGTGCTTCAATTTCGTTCTGGAGAGCTATGCATTTTTTGGTCGTGTGACCATGATCCTTATGGAATTTGCAATATCTGGACTTATTCCTCTTGTCAGTCTCTGTCTTCATTTTTTCAGGCCAGTTTAGCTCCTCGTTGTTCTTGATCTCTTCTAGAATGTGATTTATATCTACTTTCAAAGGAGTATAATTTCCAAATTTCTTCAATTGTTCCAATGCTTGCTTTGCTTTTGATTGCTTGTTGCCACTATTGTTCTTCTGCTCCTTCTTTTCAACCTTATCGTCCTCAACTTTGGTCTCCTTAGTGTCCATGTTCTTCTTCGCAACCATAGCTTCCTCGACATTCATGATTTTGGTTACTTTTGCCATCAGTTCTAACATGGTCCTGGGCGGATCTTTGGCCAAAGTGTAGTACAATTTATTGGGTAACAGTCCACTCATCAGAGCAGTAATAGCAGTCTTCTCCTCATAGTCAATTACTTCCAGTTTCTCGTTATTGAAACGAGTAATGTAATCCCTGGTACTTTCACCTGCCTTTTGTCTAACACTTAACAAGTGTGCTACTCGTTTAATAGGTTTTGCTCCAAAACAGAAATTTTCGATAAAGAGCTCGGCCAGTTGAAAGAAAGTCGCAATTTTCCCCCGAGGAAGATTGTTATACCATATTAGAGCAGATCTGATAAGAGTTCCTGAAAATGCCCTACACCTCATCTCATCTAGAACTGCATAGATATCAGCAGCAGCTTGATATTATTCTATGTGGAGAACAGGGTCAGTTTTCCCATCATATTTAGGTGTCACCACAGGAGCTTTGAATTTTGATGGTGTAGGAAAATCCACAATCTCTTGTACGAATGGTGTTCCTCGGATAAAAGTTCTTCGTAGAGGATTCTTGGCCTTAGCCATCTCCCCTAATTTATCCTCCAACCTTTGAATTGAGACCTTCCATGCATCATTTCCTTTCTCGATCCTATTGGTTCGAGCAACTGATCGTGTTGAATTTGCCTCTTGGGATCTTTCATGACGAGCAACTGGTCGTGATTGGGCAGAGCATTCCTTTAAATCATATGGTAGTTGAGAGTTCCTCGGCACAATCCTAGGGGTACTTCTATTCCTCCTAGGACTCAAACGATCAAAGGAGAGACTCTACTCAACCTTTCAAGAGAACTTTGTAATACCCCGTATTTTTGTGATATTTATTTATGGGATTAATTAAATTAAATGGGAATTAATTGAGAATTAATCCGGATAAAATACTAACGAGATGTGAGTTGGTATTTGATTATAATGTGTGTACATATGATGTTATATGAATATTGAAACTATGGAAATTGTCGCGAGATTGAAATACGGCAATTTGGGAAATTTTGTTGGGACGCGCGTGATAGTCGCGTCAGGAATATCATTATTTTAATTAAAAAGTGAATTTTAGTTTTATCAACCGTATGGTTATTTTGAGTGCGCCAACGTGTTCGGAAGGGTCGAAATAGTCAGAAAACACTAGCCGGGGGTTTAGTTTGGGTCCCGGGGCATTTTCGGGCCATACCGGCAACTTAAAAGGGTATTTTGGTAATTTTGAAATTTTGGGAAAAATAACCAACGAATTTTGGGACTTAATATTAGGTTATTTTGTAACCCACTAAGCCATTACCAGCACTTAACCAACTAAAGGGCTACGGGAGTTATAGGAAGAAGTGGGAGAGAAGTTAGAAGAGGTTCCCAAAGAGAAAACCACCATCTTTAACCTTGGGAGGAAATCCATAGAGAAAGGGGAGAATCAACCCATTCACCAACACCAAATTCATAGAACTATCTAAGGCAAGTGGTTTAATTACATTAATTTCAAGCGAATGCTTCTTCCATGCTTAGAAATTGATATAATTGCATTGTATTGGGAGACTTGTAAAAACCCATGAAATTTGGAGTTATAAATTCAGATTTTGATATAGGTTTGCATGTAGAATTGTTGTTGGGTGATTGAACTAAAAGAATTACTACTTTTTATGTTACAAAAACGGATTTATTTATGCAAATGTAAGACTTTAAATTTCTAGGGTTCATGTTCATAAGGTTTGGGAAAATTGGGGGAGATTTGATGATTCGATGCGGTTTAGGATGATTTGATCCCATATATATGTTAATATATGACCTAAGTATGTTTAAGAATGATTAAAAACCTTGAACTACTGTTGGAATGATGTTTAGATGAGATTAGAGGTGAAGAAAATTGGGAAAAACGAGATAGGAAAATTCTGGGCTCGAAACTGTCACCTCGTTAGAAGGCTTGCCTAGGTCGTTCGAACGAGCTTCTAACGAGTTGACAGTTTGACTTCTAACGAGTGGGATGTTCATTCGATGCCTTTCGTTCGAACGAGATCTCGTTAGATGCCCACTTCGTTCGAACGAACTCTCGTTCGAACGACCTCGTTTGAACGAGACTTCTAACGAGTTGACAAATTGGCCTTTTTGGCCTGGTTTGATTTCTAGTGTCCCGTAACCTTGTTTAATTGTATAGATAACATTACCTTGATGACTAATTGATATAGTTGGGATATTCGGGATATATTGGGGAGTAAAATATAGAAGAATGATTTGAACCAAATGGTAATTGTGGGTTAGGACGCGAATAACTAATTACGACGTGAGGGTAATGTATGATGTGTATATATAAACCGGGGACACGTGTATTGGTATAATAATGATAAGTATACCACTAATAAATTATGGTAATTACTAAGATGTGTGAATGCTTAGTATATGTATATGATTTTATGTGTATGACATACCTACCATACTTGCTATCACGAGAGGTTTACGTTCGCTTAGGGCCGTCTAATCCGTGTGTGCCCGGATTTAGATTGGTACCTAGAGGACATAGTTCAAGGGAATGACTTAATTGAGATTTAATAAGTCAGCTGACTATGGAGCGTAGGTATGTATGTGACCATGGATATGTTGAATTATGTTCGCCTCCATTTTTGTTTGTTGTGCTTATTCTAACAATTCCTGAGAGATTCAAAATTTGTAATCCTTATGTACGTGATGTACCGGGATGGATAGCAGAGTATGTGTGCACCGCAGCTTAGCCTCGGGGTGCTTGTATTGTATATTTATGATGTGAATGATATACGGTTAAATGAACAGAATTGTTATGTTTAATTATGAGAATAATTTATATTAACTCCTTGAGAAGATAAATAAGGGGATAACCTCCAGTAAATGGTGATGCTAATAATTGAGAATCCGAGTTTACGTAAAGCTATTTATTCAAGTGTTAACATTGGAAATTCATATTGTTAATCGAGTAGAAAAGGGGTAGAACTGATGACGGTTTAGTTAGATATGAATGTCACTTAGATGGGTATGGTACGTTAGGAGTGCACAATTAGTATAGAGGTGAGTATTTCATGTGAGGGCACGTCCTAACATGTATTTTGCATTCATTGTTTTAATGTTATTAAAGCACTTGCTGTTTTTAAAATACTCTCCACTTTTGGGCTCTGACCCGTTTGCTTTCAAATCTACTTTTTGTAAAAACCTTTTTAGGTTCCCAGCCACAAGGACACCATGCATAGGAATTCTATTCAGGTGACGAGCTGTAGCTGTTGTGGAAGTTACAGGACCTTGATATTAGACGCCTCATTTTCTAGTCTTGACTCCATATTCAGTTTCATCATTTGTAGGGCATGTCGCCCATTTCTATTAGAGACTTTTTATATTTCAGTTATTCAGACTTTGGTTTGTAATTAATTCATAATTCAGACTTGTTGTATTATTTCAGTTGTGGGGTTGTTGTGAGGAGTATTTCCTCCAGACTTATTATTATTTGTTGGTTATTCTATTGCTTCTTTATGGTGGATGGTTATGTTATCCTTCCATAATTCTTTTATTGCATGTTAATCAGATTTAATTTAAAATTTGACAACTTACTTTTTAAATACTAGGTGGTTAGTAATCATTAAATGTTTTCGACAGTGATGCTATTAACTGAACCAACTTGGTATTTTGAATTAATTTAATAAAGGAGTAGCTACCTGGTATTTAATTAGTCGGGGTGTCACAAACTTGTTCTTTCTGGAGATAGAGTGATGTTTTGTTGAGTGTCTGTAGCTCGTACCGAGGAAGTACGCCCAGGCTGATAAGAAGGATCATGAGATCTCTCAGTACGATATGAATTGGTGCGTCTGGATCGAGATTCATCTGAGAGTAACTTTCGCCTAGAAGGTAACCGGGTATTTCTCTGAATGCTTCGTTGTCCTGACTGGGTCGGCGCTCCACCTTGGATAGTTTGCATGAGTTATCGCATAGTCTCTTGCATGGACGTCTGGCCCTGGGCCAAATTAGCCATTATTCCATCCAGATCTTGGATATTTGGAGGAGTAGATGGATTTGAAGGAATCCCAGCATTTCGATTACTGGATTCTGGATGATCAGCCATTGATGATAACTGGTTTTGGTGAAAAACGATAATTACAATCGTTTCCCACAGACGGCGCCAATCTGTTGATGTAAAAAAATTAGATTATCTCTAATTTATCAATCACAGATAAAATAAATAAGACAAAAGATTTTTAAAGTGGTTCAGCCTTGAAAGAATGGCCTACGTCCACTATTTTTGTTATTGATGACTTTTTGCTTAGAATTCTTGGTAATAGACTTTACCAAGAAATTCCAAGTCCCCCTACAATGAGGATGATACAATGTATTTATAGCCTTGAGGCTGTACATGCGAAAGAATAATACAAAGTTGTCCAGTAGGCGTGTACATCTGTGTGATAATAACTGTCCATTTAATGCGCAATTATCTTTCGGTTTTCTCTGATGCGTACGCCATAAGTATCTGGATTGCTCGGACCGACCTAATCGCTCGAAATGCTTGAGTAGCTCGGGCCCCTGAGTTCCTCATGGTTTCTTAGTTTCTCGGTAATCTTGAGTTATCTAGAGTATAGTAGTTCCTTGGGGGGTGAGTAACTCGGTACAATGAAGATCCTCGGAGAACACTTGTTGCTCGGAGCGCCTGAGTTGGTCGGGGAGGTTGAGCTCCTCGGAGTCAATGTGTTGTTCAAAAAGATGTTTGTGGTTGCCATGTAGATTGACACATGTCTCCACATAATTGATCCACGTCAGCAGACTAAATTTTGTGTCAACATGTAGTATTCAATTCATATCATGATTAGGAAAGGATTTTTTGGTGGGATTCATGGACAATTGGGTTTTTGGATAAATGATTTCACAATAAAATTGTGTGATTTGTTTATATTGAAATCTGAAAATTGGAATCCCATATAGGTAGATGAATTAATGATTTAGTAGATTCAAAAAATTATGAATTATTAGGACATTAGGAGGATTTCCTATTATTTAAAAATTAAGAATAAATCCCATGAAGTGATCATATGTAAATAAATTATATGTTAAAATGGATGTGTTTCATATTTAGGATTCATGAGGATTGTTAATCATCGAGAAAAATATGATTTTGGATTGATTATTTGGGGATAAACTTTGGTGAAAATCGAATTGGGAAGAATTTCTATTGCCTGTAGGCGAGAACCTATTCACCCTCAAGATGAACTGGTTCGGCTGCCCAGTTACAACCAGTTTTGCTTATTTGAGGGGTTTTAGTTCGTGATTTAATTTTGGGTTAAAATTTTATTTTCGGTAATGAATTAAGACTTCTACAAAAATGGTTTAACACGAATAAAATGCCTTAGAATAATCGGGATACATCCGGGGTGAGATTTGGAGTATTTTTAGGTGAATAATGCCTTAGGAATTAAATAATGAAGTGTAGAGCAAATTTGGTAGAAAAATGATACGGGCTGGTTGGGATTTTACACCTATGATGAATATTATTTTAAATGATAAATTGACGAAATAAGTGAATGTTTAATAATTTAGAGTTGGGTTTAGACCCGGGATTTTTGGGTTAGTTCTGCAAAGGATAGGCACAGTTAGCCGGATTCATTACATATATATATATATATATATATATATATATATATATATATATATATGTGTGTGTGTGTGTGTGTGTGGTGTGTGTATGTATGTGTATATATATATGTGTGTGTGTGTGTGTGTGTGTGTGTGTGTGTATGATATAATTGTTTGAACATACCACTCTAGTGCTATTATCAGAGGTTGCACGATGCGGGTGATCTTCCCTGTTGAAAAACATAAGGCTAAATATCGACCCTAGGTCATAGCTCCATGCATCCCCTTGTGAGGTTGGAGTCTAAATGAGGTAATTTTTGTATGGTTATGACTCAATGTCTCAGGACTAGGACCGCTGCCAACACATGCGATTTGGCGGGTTCAGTGTGAGTGTTTGTCCCGGTAGCCCAGGATGATGTGTGTTTGCCCTGGTACATGATAGATTTTTAGAGACCCACATCCAATGAGATATTACTCTGGGGAAAAGCAATTATATGCGATATATGTGTAGTTGTTGTGTTATAGAAAAATGTGTATATATGTTTAGTAACTACTTAAAATTATTGGAAAATAAATTTATAGATTATAATTAAGAATTATATGTGAAAACTAATTTGACAAAATACGCATGAATAGTGTAGTGTATGGACTTAAGGTTATATTGAGACCAATTAGGATGGGTAGATAAACTAGGGGTTAAAATACATAGGTTAGGTGCGCACTGTCATTGAGGGGGGAGGATTATCTCATGTGAGTGCGACACCAATTTAAATATTGAAGAATGTATTCATAATTATTATGCAATTTAAGTACTTGCAAAAAAAATTCAAGATATTTTCGGCTCTAACCCATGTCAAATTATTTTCAAAAACTCTTAGGTGTCCAGCCAAAGGGACGTCAAACATGATTATCACTTCCAAGTCATCAGAGTTGCAGCAGCTGTGGAGTGTTGCGGGGATTGTTTAGTCATTTTCTATCTTTGAGATTCTAGATAGGATTCAGTCAGTTATTATCCGGGCATGTGGCCCAATATAAGTTTGTAGAGTGGTGTTAAATAAATTAACCATTAACACTCTAATAAATTAACCCCAAAAAATCGATTTATTATTTATCAAGTTTTACTACAATTCAGGCCCTACGCAGGCTGAGATATTATTACCCACGATTTAATATATTGCGTATTCTCCGCATATGATAAATTACACTAGACAATGCTCTAGTAATGATTTAATTTGTTCATTTAAGATTCCACCACAAATATTGCAACAAGTGGCACCATAAATAGTGGGAACACTTAGTTCCACAGAAAACATGAAATATGGCAAGCCCACTTGGGGCACTTTTTATATAAAAAGAGGGTTCCCCTCATTTGAAGGATTATGGTCTTGGGGGTAAAGTAAGGAGAGGAAATCAAACTCTTCTCCCCCATGAACCTCTTGAAATCCATCATGGGTCTGACAGTGATGAGCGGATTTTTATAGCTTCATTATGAATTTTACATATTTTATATGGTATATCTGTATTTGGAGGCAACTAACCGAATTTGGTACCCCCCGCACACCAAAACCACCAAAAATTGAGTCTTTTTACATATTGTATGGACCCATAAACTACGTAGACTTTGATTCCACGAAGACACGGGTACGTAGGTGCAACAACATTTCTTAAGCCTAAATTATGCTCAATGCAATATTTCCCCAAATCTTTACTCACATCTTACATTTGGAGACCCTGTTGAGAATATATTCGTGATTTTGATTGCGTAAGGCCTCATGCGCACACATGGAGAACTCAACGAGAGTGGATAATATGTTAAAGACATCCCATTTCAGATAAGAATTTTGATATATTTCTTATCATTTAGTATTCTGTTATTACGTGAGATAGTATGGTAAATAGCACTAAATTTTGATTAAAAATAGTATATTGCATACTTGTTGTTTTAATACTTGGATTAACACATCTAGTGAAATACTCACATAATTGGTTTAAAAATTACCTAAGACCAGAACCCAAAGAATATAGCGTCTAGGCATTTTGAAATCACCTAAGACCAGAACCCAAAGAATACAGCGTCGCCTCTATCTAACTGTTTTCTTAAAACCCTCTTA